>CAUYRT010045790.1:0-16326 GCA_963574885.1 Lepilemur ruficaudatus
GTTCTATTTAGCTTCTTGAATCTGTAGGTTTGTCTTTTAGCAAATGTGGGAAGTTTTCTGTTATTATTTTTATGAATATATTTTCATTGCCACTCTTTGTCTCTTCTTTTTCTAAGACTCTGATGATATGACTGTTAAGGACTTGGTTTCTGTCACACACGTGTCTGTTTATCGTCCTATCTTCAAGTTCAGTTATTTTTTCCTGTCTGATTCATTTGGCTGTTGAGCCCTTCCAGTGATTTTTTTTTATTGCTGTTTTAAATTCCATAATTTCTATTTGGTTCTTCTTTAAATCTGGCACCACTGGGTAGAGGATGGGAAGATACCAAGCCTGCAGGAACAGAAGCTATTTTCTCGGCTCAGGCTGCCCCGTGCTCTCACCCGATTCCTGCTTGTGCTGCCGTGAAGGGGGAAAGTGCTTCCCTGGGTCTGCCCGGTACCACCAAGTTGGGGGGTGGGAAAGAGAGTGCTTCCTCTGGCTGCCTGGTGCTGGTCAGGCTCCTGCTCAGTCTTCCCTGGTGCCACCTGCCACTTGGGGGCATCTGTGTCTGGGTGGGTGGTCAGGAGATACCAGGATGCTCTGCTGCTCCTTAAGTCTCGAGGACTCTAGACAGTCTGCCTTCCTCTTTCGCCTTTCAGAGTCCTCTAGTGATTGTTATATTATTTCCAGGGTTTTAGTTTTCCTTAGCAGGGAGGAGCAGGAAGAGGAGTTTATGCCATCTTGTCTGAAACTAGTCAGTCCTATTACTTTTCCCCAAACATCCTGGAACTGAGCCCTTGGATTGCAGCTGGGCTTCTCCTGCACGTGACAATAGGAATGAGAATTACTCTAAAGCCTTACATTTTTGTAGCACTTTCTTGGCATTATCATTTCATTTGGTCCTCAAAACAAGTCTGTGAGGTAGTCTAGGCTAATGCTGTGTACAGCATCCCCTCACATCACAGAGGAGGACAGCAGGACACAGGGAGGGGAGGGGACATAGCCCACAGGAGAGAGCAGTGGTGCTGAGGCTGGGAGCTAAGATTTTGATTCTAATCTGGTCCTGGCCCAGTAGTTTCATCTGGAATGTCCCCTCTTCATCTCCATAGTTCTGTAGTGTTGAAATCTTTTGACGTGGAAGATCTGAGGGTGAATTAGTCAGCTAGGGCTGCCATAAACTAAGTGCCACAGGCTGAGTGGCTTATACAATGGTAATTTGTTTTCTCACAGTTCTGGAGTCTGGGAGTCCAAGGGCAAGGTGCCAGCAGGGTTGGTTTCCTCTGAGGCCTCTCTCCTTGGCTTGCAAACAGTCGCCTCTGGCCACCTCTTCACGTGGTCGTCCCACTGTGCAGGCACAGCCCTGGTACATGCTGCTGTCTTCCTCTTCTTACAAGGTCACCAGTAACATTGGATTACAGCCCCACCCTACCGATCTCATTTGAACTTAATATCATATTTAAAGACCTTACCTCCGTATATGGTTATATTCAGAGGGGCAGGGGGTTAGGACTACCAAATATGAATGTTGGGGGGATATCATTCAGCCCATCATGGAGAGGTAGTGTCATGTGCACTCTGACAAACCCTGAGCTGCTAGACACCTCCCAGTCATCAGCAAAGGGACAGCTCTGCCGAAGGAACTGTCAGAAGATGAACATCAGTTTCAATAGCTTTATTACTTCCTCATTTCCCCTGTTTGCTATGAAATAATTCAATCTAACTTCACTTTTGTCTTGCTTTTCATCTGGTCTTCCTCCGCCCACCTTCTTTGCCAGTCTGGGGAGTTGGAAGCTGAGTGCATGGCCCAGAATCTGCTATTACTATTAACTAGTTCTGTGACTTTTACTGCGGAGCTTCACTTCTGTGGGCCTGAGTTTCTTTAGCTTTGGAAAGGAAGAGGGCTGGACTCCATGTCCTATACTTTCCTTCCAAATGGAAACAATTCCATCATTTCACTGACATTTTCATGCCAAATTTGCTGTTTTTCTCCTTATATTTTGGCTTGATACCACTGTTTAACTTTTCAAATTGAAATGATTTCTGTGACAAAGATATGGGTAAAAGTTGACAGGTGCATCTTAAGTCTCTAATATAGCACTCAGATGAGGGTATAGCGATAAACTGTTCATACGGATGATAATGAATATTTATTGAGCAATTACTATAATATGCCAGTTATAGCTCCTTCTGCAGAGGCTGATTGCAAAGGATCTGGCTTGGGGAACACAAAGGTAGAAAGGAGGGACAGCTCTGTGAGGGCAGAGATGGAATGCCTTTGGTAATGAATCGACAGAAAACTGATGAGTAGCTGGAGTCGGGTCAAGGCAGGGGCCAAGCTCATTGCTCTGGTTGAGGCAGCAGGGGTGCCAGGTGGAGCCACAGACTGGGTTCTCAGGGTATGTGTAAACCAGGCGGGCTCTGATAGGTGCGGGATGCCCATGACGCTTGGTGTAGAGCAATGAGCGAGGGCTATTAATTAGATGGGAAAATGAGCTATGTTTTGGGACATGCATTGGGACTCATCCATTCATTCATTCATTCATCCATGCACTCATCCATTTATTTCTTCATTTACTCACTCATTTATGAAATATTTATTTTATGCCTACTATGTACTAGGCAAGAACTGGAGAGCCAAATAGGGGTTAGCAACTGCAAAGGCGAATGTAAATGCAGAGACATCCTGACACAAAGGATGAATAGGCCTGAATGAATAGAATGTGCATACCAAGAGGCCCAGCTGAGGAGAAGTATAACTGGGGCTGCCTCTTTCTTCATGGACTCATGTGACTCCAACAAATTCTCATGGCACCTTCTCTCTAATAGGCAAATCCATCACTTAACCCATGGTGGAATGCCCTGGCGTCTGAGGCAAAGCTCCGCAGCTGTGTGGCTGTGTGGTACAGGGTTCAGGGCAGGAAGTGGGTAAAAGTTCTATATCCAGCTGACATTGCAGCTGGAAATTAAGATGGGCAGAATATAATTATTGAACGTGGCAAGCTGCCAGGTTCTCAGTGCTCACGCTCTGTGGCTGCCTCGCCAGCTTGAAGTTTCTTGATGACCAGCAATTGTCAAGACCACTGTTTCATTGCTCCATTCCAAAATGGGAAATTTGCAATGATTCACTAGTAATGTGGGGTCACTTATAAAATTGGCTTCAAATCATCAAAACTGATTTCACAGTCATGTGAAACACTGTGGCGCATTACTCTGAACGTTTCATCTAATGTGCCTGAGCCTCACATAGCAAAACTGTGCACCAAAACAAAAGCTGTAAAAAAAAAATCCGCAGAAACAGCAAAAAGGAAACACTGAAGCAAATACAAATTTGAGTCTTTGAAAACATACAGTATTCCTCTTTTGGATAATGCATCCAATATCCCTTGAGCTTAGAGGGTACAAATAAATGCCCATATAATTACTCTTTAACTGAGTAATTACATGCTTATTCAAGCCCTGTGGCTTGATTAACAATTATACTTGGAATTGCTAGGGAAAAAATGAGAACTGCTAAAGTGGCTGCTGTCAAGTCCTAACTGAACATAGTTGAAAATGATGGTTTGCAGAATGACTCTGGTGGTCCTTTGGTAATGGTTGTTTCCAGAGCTTGAAGTTTCTGATAAACAGTTTCAGAAAGACCGAGAAAAACTGTGCTGGCTACACTTTGGGAAATTTCCTCCAAGAACTCTATGGTTGGTCTTCCTTTTTTTCTCAGGGTAAAGTTGGATTGACATTTCTCAGAAAGAAAGTGGGATTGTCGTTGGTGCTATGTGTAGGACTGGATTTGGACCAACCTGTGTAATTGGGCTGGGGCCTTTGGAGTGAGATACAGAGCCTTTCAAATATCATCAAAATAAATCACCAATTGCATTTCTCAGTAATTGCCAGTTGTACTTTAACAGTGCTCTGCTCCTTTCTAAGAATGGTTATTTAATCATACTTGGGTGTAAACTATCAGCACAGTTTACATTACCATGGGCAAGGGAGTGCTTTGTGAAGCATTGGTGATGGACCACAGTGATGGCTGGGTCCCTCGCTTACCAGCATCTGATTTTTGAGTTTGGATATCAGTTGGGCTTAGGCAGGAAGCACACTCTAACTCAGAGGGTTCGAGAGATTTTGATGAAGAGATTGCTCACCAACATGGGGGCAGCTGAAGCAGTCACAAGGGTTCTTGGGCACCAGAGACTGGTTGTGATGCAATGTTGTTATCATCCTTAGTCCTAGACGTGCAAGGGGAGGGGGCAGCAGTACAGTAAACCAGTGAGAGAAGGAGCTCTGGATGAGGCGTCAACTGACAGGAGCTGGAGTCATGGGGGAAGGTCACTGTCAGAAAACAGACCTCAGAGGCAAAAGGGAGAATGGTAGGAATGCCTCAACTTCTCTCCTCCTGACCTTTGATCTCTTGCTGTTGTAGTGCCTCCCATTGGCCTCATCCAAGCAGAAGTCTGCCCGTTGGGGAGCTCTGGCAGTGCATCTTCAGGAGGAAGGCTGAGGTCCTAGAACAGGGCAGAGAAGGTGGCCGGAAGCATGGGTGTGGGTCATGATAATGAGGGCCGCCATCTTTTGGAGTCACAATCCTCAGGCCACTTGCCCACCTCTAAGACTTTCCCCCCATTTCCTTAATGAGGAGACTGAGCCTCAGCATGATTCGATAGCTCACTCAAGGGCACATAGCTAGCAAGCAGTAGAAAGCCTCACTTTCAGTTCCCAAGTCTGTGTGTATATCCCTCCGTTATGCTATAACTGCTATAAAGCCTCAGTTTTCCAAGTTGTAAAATAAGGGTGATATACCTATCTCAGGAGCTCATCAAAAGGGAGGCCCTGGCAAGTGTTGAGCACAGTTCCAGGTGCGTAGGAGATGCCCTACAGTAACACAGCCCCCCTGATTCCCCGTTCTGTCATCTCTCTCTTTTCCAGAACAAAAACAAAAACAAATAATCATGGTGTACGACCCCAAAGGGCTAGAATGTTTTCTTCCCTGGTTGAGATGGTGTACTTTAAACTGTCTTTCCCCTTTGTTCCTCAAGGATTATAATTCAAGGCATCAGTTCAGATCTAGTGACTTGTCGAGGGAAGTGACTAAATAGAAATTTAATGCATGGGGGAAAAGGTACTTAATAAGTATTAGTGAAAATAGATAGTTTTACAAGTCGTTTACTCAATAGTTGCAATTTTCATTTTGTAGGAAAGGTGAAAGTATAATAAATTCTTAATCTAAGAAAGGAGATTTGTATTCAGAACAATTGAATAAATTAATGCTCAAGGAAGAAGGCTGCCCATGCTTTTTGGTTTTCCTACATCTTAGAAATACCTGTTGTTTAAACTTTGAGAAGCAGTCTCAAGATGTGTTGTCTCTTTTCCTCCCTTCTCACTAAGGCTTTTCAGTTGATTTCACTGTTTGAGAAGTCACAGTGTTAGAGTTTAGTGGATATTGGGGCTCCCTATGAAGATATTATTCTAGTTTCATATTAAAACATCTCTGCACTTGAGCCCAGGAGTTCGAGGTTGCCGTGAGCTATGATCATGCCACTGCACTCTAGCCTAGGCAGCAGAGCAAGACCCTGTCTCAAACAAACCAACCCCTCTACATTTATATTGGCTTCTTATCTGCCAGCTGTCCACTGACCCAATTGATATATAAGCTTGTTTATTTTGGTGGGATATTTCTCCACCACTTCACCTCTCTAGGTGTTTTTTTCTAAACATCTAGCACAGAGAAAGTCATGTTACATGATTTAGTATTTGCTGTCTCTATAGGTGCTAACAGATTTTCATGCCTTAGCTTTCAGCCTCCCAACCATTTTGTAAACTCTTCTAGGTCAAGGTCAGTGGTTATAGAATTCTTTCATGACTCTCTATGGCCTAATTCAATGCTAGACCGAGTCAATAAGTAGTTGCTGATTGATGTTTACCGCATTCTGTGTTTATTTCTGTCTCTTGCAAGGAAACCAATTCAACTTAACTTGTAGTTATTCCTCCTACTGCCCCTGACTTTTAATCCTTATCAAAAAATCTCTTTTGGCTCTCTTCTCAGATGTAACATATTGCTCTCAAAATTACAGGAAACCTGGAATAAATATACAAGCAATAAATAATATAATCGGGAGAAAAAGGATACTACTCATAAGTGCATCAAAAATACAGTTCTAAGAATAAACTCAACAAGATATGGACAGAACTTATATGAAGAACATTGTACTTCTTTACTAAGAGACATAAATAAGGTCTGAATAAACTGGGAATATACCATGTTTCTGAATGGGAAGATTTTACATTTTAAGATGGAAATCATTTCATCACTAAATAAATGTTTAAGTACATAAAGAAATAAACAATAAGCAAATATTTGCTGAGCAATATATGACTCAGCGTAACATTTGGAGTTAAATATCTGTAAAATGAATTTCACACTTTTTTTTTTTTTACACCAGTTTTACTGTGAGGATTGGCTAAGATAATATCTGTAAAAGGCTTAATAGGCTGCCAGGCATATGATAACTGATAAATACAGGCAATTATTTTGTTTTCATTATTACCTTGTTGTATGCCTAGGGAGGGGTTAATGATGTTTCCCTTCAGGGTGATATGTGAGCATCTGGCTTTTTCTTTGTCTTATTTTATATTTTCTAATTTTTCTAAAGCATTGCTTTTGTAATAAGAAGTTCACAAAAGTTGCTTTTAATTAATTAGAAGGGAAAAGGGAGAACCCAAAGGCACCATAAGCAAGGTGTGTTTTAAAAGGGCCAAACTTAATGAGGGTATTGACCTGGCCGTGGGCCCCAGTCACAGGCCAAACAGACCTGTCTATTTAGAAGCTTTTTGATGTGTTCATTTTCCACTTTTGGCCTATCTTGGTTCTAAATTATTCCTGCTGATCTCTTATCTAGCCAACCCCGACCCGTATGTGTAGGTCTTGACTAAAGAGCGAAAGACCTTAGTTGTCAAACTCAGATGTGTGGGAGTAGAATTATTTGACTGAGAAGACCAATCCTAGGGGAGGACATCGGGTGTCTGAAACCCTCCTGCTAGTTTGGTGACCTCCTGTGTCCATTTCATTTCTGTCACCTTCCCTTTTATGACTCACTGGGAATAACCATGTCTTCTCCTCCTTTCTCCTGATGAAGGCTTCTCTAGCTTTTCTGACGAGAGAATTTTAAGGCCACACTGTTTTATTTCCAATTCTATGCCTCTTCTGTTCTTCCTCTGACCCCCTCCTGCCTGGTTCCCTACCATTCTAGCCCCTTAGGCATAGCAGTTGAAGCAGAAGTGAGTCCCTTCTCCTTGAATGGAAAATGTGACCCATAAGCCTATCCATTGCAGACTTTATTGCTGTCTCGATGGTCTGACATATGCCAAAGTGGAAATCTTTGTTGTTCACCTATTACAGGTAGCACCAAAACACTCAATTTTCTGTGCAGACTCTCCCAGATTGGCACTAAACCGGCCGAGGTGAGCTTGCTTTGAAATACGTTTGCACTTAAATGCTTCTGAGGTAAAGAGACTTTAGAAGTAGCAGCACTTTGAAGTATTATCCAGGCTCCTCTAGTTGGTACTGGTTTGCTTTCAGTAAGGTGTCTGAGAGAGCAGTGGGACAAACTGCTTCATTTTGTGCTATTTTGAAGAAAAGATGCTGGAAGTTTCTTGAACATTTAGAAGCCAGAGTTTGATTTCTAATTATGAAACTCTGGGCATCATAGACAGACAGACAATGTATCATCAGTTTTCTTTTGACACTTACTCTAGGTTTTACAGAGATCCCTAGCTGTAAATTTTGTCTCTGAGGCTGGATATTTGAACTCTCTAGTTTAAGGATCACCTCAGGGACCTGAGACAGGATTTGCTTTTGCAAGTAACTGCTTTCTTCTATTCATATTCGTTAACTCCTTTTATTGATAGGACATAAAGAATAAAAATGGTTTCTTGATACAGTTTTTAGTTTGGCTCTTGCCTGAGTTTGAGTGAAATGATATGTATTTATGTATTTGTGTAGGTATGTTCATGTACACATGCATATTATATAATATGTATGTGTGTATGTATGTGTAGACATATATCTGTTTGGGGGAAGGGAAGAATTCCAGCAGATCCCAGCATGCGCCAGTATGGAACTATAAATCAGCAACTGGACGGGCTAATTTCTCACTCGGGTTGACCAGTCTCCCTGTCTGTGTCCCATTTTGTCCCAGTTTTGTTACCCATCAAATGGGATTATTTGCTGTTTTCCTCAGAGGAATGGAGTGGTATTAAATAAGAGTGTGTGTTCCATACACCAGTGGTCCCCAACCTTTTTGGCACCAGGGACTGGTTTGATGGAAGACAATTTTTCCACAGACTGGGGATAGGGGAATGATTTGGGATGATTCAAGCACATTGCATTTATTGTGCAGTCAAACTCTCTGCTGATGATAATCTGTATTTGCAGCTGCTCCCCAGTGCTCAGCTCCACCTCAGATCATCAGGCATTAGATTCTCATATGGAACGCAAAACCTAGGTCGCCTGCCGGCGCAGTTTACAGTAGGGTTCCAGCGCTTATGAGAATCTAATGCCACCGCTGACCTGACAGGAGGCAGAGCTTATGCAGTGATGTGAACTCTAAGTACAGATGAAATGAAGCTTCGCCCACTCGCCCACTGCTCACCTTCTGCTGTGCAGCCCGGTTCCTAACAGGCCTATGGGTGGGGGACTGCAGCCATATACTCCGAGACTACATATAGAATAAATAGAAAATATGCATTTTGACCCACTTCATTCCTTTTAAAGGGAAATTTCAATATTATACTTTATATATTTTACCATGTATATTCAGAGTAACTTTGTCCATATACTCTGAGCTCGATTATAGATATTATGTATGTATGTATGTGTGTATACTATATAAAATACATATTAAGTATCATGTGTATGTGTGTGTATATATGTATAGGCTATAGATACAAGTGATTTGATAGTAGTGAAGAGTTTTGGATACATTTTTGTTTTCTACTGGAAGGCTTTTTTTTTTTTATCCATATGCTTAATGTAAACTCAGTGAGATTCACTGTAGCTCATTTATCTTTAAACTTAATTAATTCATTGCTTCTCCAGGCAAAGCAGTTCATGCTCATCAAACAGAAAGTGACACTTTCTTTACTATTTCTTAAGAGAGTGGCAGACAGCAAGTGTCAGTTTGTTAGAACAAATTGAGAAAGGGAAGATGAAGTTGAACATACAGATCTTGTTGCTGGGAAATGCGTGAACAGGAGGCATTCCGCGGAGTAGAAACTGCTTGCCTGACAGGGATCCCGGAGAGAAACAGAAACAATCCAGAATTTGTAGCATTTTGACTGATGCACCTGATAAGATTTTGGAAAATTATGTAGTTACTCCCATATTTTAATTAGACATGTAGATTTTATTTTATTTACTTTTTATTTTGAAATAATTGCAAAGTCATGGAGAATTGTAAGAGTAGTACAAAGGATTCCAATATACCCTTCACCCAGATTTGTTAATTGTTAATATTTGCCAATTTTGCTACCTGCCTATCTATTGTTTTTCCCCTGAACCATTTGAGATAAGAGGCAAGTACTTTTTTACTCTTAAATATTTCACTGTGCATTTCCCAAGATCATTTTCTAACGTAATCACAGGACAGTGATCAAAATCAGGAAGCTTGACACTGATAAAACACTGTTATCCACTTTGAAGTTTGTGTTAAAATTTCACTACCTACCTTGTATATAGCATTTCCCTCCCCAATCTAGGATAACCTATTGTTTTGGAAGAATCCTAAACAATTCTTCTACGTTTTTTTGCCTTCATGACCTTGATATTTTGAAGAGTCAAGACTAGTTATTTTGTAGACTATCCCCTCAGCTTGGGTTTGTCAGAAATTTCCTCATGATTCGATCCAGGCTGACCATCCTCAGCAGAGACATCACAGAAGCGATGCTGTGTCCTTCTCGGCATAGCACATTAATGGGGCCAAGATGTCAGCTGTCTCATGGGGTGGGGAACCTGCAGCCTCAAGACTACATGTGGCTCTCCAGATCCCCAAGTGCGGCCCCTGGACCGAATCCAAACTTCACAGAACAAATCCTTTTAATAAAGGTATCTGTTCTGTAAAATTTGGATTCAGTCAGAGGGCCACACTCAAGGATCCGGAAGACCATGTGCGGCCCCGAGGCCTCAGGTTCCCCACCCTTTGTGTTCACTTTGATCACTGAGTTAAAATAGTGTCCTCCAGATTTCTCCACTGTAAAGTTACTATTTTAATTTTGGAAAGTTAAAAATTATGCTGTTTCTGGTGTATTGTACATATTGATAATTTAAGATGAAATTTTTACATCACTCTTTAAAGTGTATGCAACAGAATATTTGATTTGATTTGACACCTGTTATCATCCTGAAAAAATAATAGGGACAAGTTCTTCTTTAAACAGTCAAAAACTCTGTTTTCATTCTTTTCTCCATTTGAAAATCTCTTATCGATCACCCTATCATGATATCCTGAAAGAATATGAATATTAATTGAACTGTATTTGTTGTTAATTTCCTGTGACCATAGGTACTTCAGTCTCAACTTTTTTCACTTTGGATTGGATTATCTTTAAAATTATTGTTAGTATAAGATTGCTCAAAATTATGTGAATCAAATATAGTTTTTTATAAATAATTATTACATATAAATCATAAACCTAGTAATACATCATTTAATGAGATACCTAGAAGTGGTGGTTATAGTGCCTTGATTAAACTAGGCTTTGAAGACTCCTATTTGTTGTCTTTTTGATTGTCACTCTTGAGACTTTTGTATGAGGGAAAGGGGTGATAGGAAGGAGAACTGGCTGGAAGCTTCTGCTTCAGAATGATTAGCTCTGGGAAGACCTATACAAAGAAGTCGAGGATCTGGACCTTGATTCCTGGCAATTATCTGTGCTGCATACAATTAAAAATACTCTCTTGGAGCTCCAGGGCATGAGGGGACCCAGGTGAGTACTTCTCTGCTGGTTAACCCAATCCAGAGATTTCTCTAGAATTCCAAAATTCCATGGAGAGTCATTTGATATGCCCAAATCATTCCAAGGTCATAGTCCATAGTTTTACGAATTGTGTCTGGGTGCACTATGATAGATAGTAAATTATTTTGCAGATTTCCTGAAACTGCAGCAAGATAATTAAACCAGAACACTTATTGAATGAGTACTATTTGCCAGGCGCTGTGGTAGGCACTTTTAGATGTGCTTGATATATGAAGATTGGAAGTTATAAGGTAGCTAAATCAAGGCTGGATGTTCAGATTGTAAAAGCCAATTTTGCAAAAGGATTAGTCATAGGGTTTCTGTAAATAATGAGTACTCTCAACTGCATATTTGAATTGCTCAGTTTATAAAAAAAATGAGTTTACAGACAGTTCTTAGAAATATCTTGACCGTATAATGTCAGATCCACCTGTATGCCTGAAGCAAGTGTTTACAAAAGCAGAAACATGTCTAAATATAATTGTAATTTTAAAAGGAGGCCATTATAGAAGTTGGTTGGAGTTTCATCAGGGTACATTGATGCAACCTGGAAAAATCCCTGTGTCTGAATGAGGAAACTGAGGTCAAGCCTTACTGCCTGTGTAATTGGCTTGGCTCAGGCATGAATGCACAGTAATTTGGCCTGTAGATGTTTGGGCAAAAACCATGTTTTGTGTAATGTTAGCTTTAAAAAATAATTTTTAAAACAGAAAGGCATTTCATTTAATCATTGCAGCACACATATTTAAGGTTTAGGACTCCTCAGTGAATGGGAAGCTAACCACTCCCTGGCAAATCTTGCATTCTGTATGTGTCACACTGGAGATATCTGTGGCTGGAAACAGAGCTTTGAGTAAAACCCAGTTGATTTTCAGAGCCATTTAGCCTTTGGATGGCAACACGTGAAAAAAAAATATAAAGCACATCAAATCCTGGTTGCTGCTCAGTGGCTTGACACAGATGATATTTTCTACCTGTTTGTCCCTTGACACCCCCTACCCCAGCCAGTGGTACCAAAGCCACATCTGGAAAGCAAATTGCTCAGAAAATGCACTTTGCTGAGCTACTTAGGAAGAGAACACCAGTGTATGTAATGCTGCCTGAAAATTCTGCTAATGTGGCCATTGTTTCTCATTTTTAAAATGACGGTGTTAATAGGAAGAAAAAGAATTCTCTTATTATATCTTACAGAGAAGCAGTCTAAATTTGCCTGTGATGGCACAGTTCCTAAATGCTGAGTCATTTCCCGTTGTCTCTCACTCTGCTTCTTGACTGTGAGGTCCCAGAACACAGTGGGGGTTAGGCGGTTTTTTCGGTCCCATACAGGTGATGGGTTATGCGGATTTTACTGGGGTCTCATCTGTGGCTGTTTTTAAGGACTGCATAGAAAGAAACTGTTGAATGACAGAATCAGGTGATGCCAGGGTTACAGCAAAAAGGTTTATATTTGTGCATGGTAGCCATGAGCTGGCTAATACCTACAATAGGAAGAGCCAAAGGAAAATTGACACGTTATCTGTATGCTTGGAATGCCAAATATTGGGTTGCATAAACCTTTACATCAGTATTAGAGGAGTTAACTGACTTGGCTATCTATTACCAGTTTGAAATGTGAGAGTGGGGAAAATCATGTATTTTAAAATATCTACTTTAATAGCACTATGGTTTTAATACAGAGCAATTGTTTTTACCTCCTTAAAAAGGATCAGTAATGAATTTTCCAATTTTTATTCCTTAGTATCAGTCAATTTTGCCTCTGGTGTTAACATGTTTGGATTATAATCTCTTTATAGGGAGGAAATTAGTTAGGCTTATTAGGAAGAATATTTGTACTCAAGGAGAAAAATCTCTTCTGCATACTTGGACTTTTCAATTTTTGAACAGGTAGCTGAGACCTGCCTGCATGCATATAAAGTGGCCCCACTGTTTATCTGTGATAAACACGATTTTGACCAGTTGATACCAATTTTTTGTTTGTGAATATTTTGAAAGACTCTTAGAGTTGTGATAAGAGTAGGCATTTCAGTTGGTTGTTGAGTTCTTTATTCTTGGAAAACGAGCGAGTTAGATTTTAGTTTGAGTTTTTGCTTGATTAACTCATTCTGAATTTTTTTGCTTGGTGGCTGTAGGAGACAGGCATGGGTAGGTTAAAGGAAGCAAATTTCAAGACAGGATTTCCCACAGGGTGAGTTGAGACTATTCACAAGTTACACTGTGGTAAGAGAGGGGGACACTTTTTAATTACGAATAACTTCAGTTCAAACTCCAGTTAGCCAATTTTCACTTTTGTCTCTGTCTTTTGAGAGGTTCAGATAGCTCATTCTCCCTGACAAGAAGGTTCATGCACACATGTGGAAGTTCATTTTATTTGTAAATCTGCTATTGAGCATATTCTGAACAGGCATTAAACTCTGTTTTAAATATTTTAAAATGAAAAGTATAAGTATTAAAAGTTTAAAAATCTTTTATCTTTCATGACTTACCCTTAAAATCAAATTAATCGTCTTCACCTCTGAGTTGGCAAAGTAGAAGCATAGACACAGATATCCTGAACTAATTCACTTAGAGACGGTTTCTTAAACCCTCAAATTCACATCCCTAAAATAGGAAGAAGCGTTTTCTCTTTTTGTGAACAGGGTTCTTCTGCTGGTTTACCTATGGGGCACTTCCATATGTATCTGAGTTGTAGCATTTAACAAAAAGAAACAAGAAAAAATCCAGAATCCTTTTAATAATGATCAAAAAGCTAGATCAGTCAGAAGGAGCTTGCCCACTGTTACAGACTATCTGTCCAGATGCCCAGAAAAGGGAGAAATAGTGGATGCTTGCTGAGGCCACATTAAATGCCAGGACAGGCTTTGTGGGTCCCCACCATAGCCCTTTGACATGGGTGCTATTATTCATCCCATTTTACTTGTGAGGAAAGGGAACCCCAGAGTAGGTCAGTGACTGGCCCCAAGTCATTCAGCTCAAATCAGAGCTATGTGCCCGTGACTCCTTTGAGAAGAGTCCGTGTTGCCTCTGAAGGACGACAGTGCAGGCACAGGAGGAGCTCAGACAGTGACATGGCGTCAGGCATCTGGGACTCTTGTGGATGCCACATGGTAAATTACTGTGTTCCTTCAGTGACCATGAACAAGTCACTTAATCTCTTGGGCCTTCAATTTTCTTACTTTTAAGATGAGACAGTTGGACAGGATGCTGTCTGGACCTGGTAATAATCTGTCGGTGCCCAGATGTGTACTTCTGGGAATTAAATGTCCAGTCCGGAGTGCTGCAGCTTCTCATTAGGAGTTGGGGGTTTTTAAATTTTAAGACAGTTAATCAGTATACTTCACACTGCCCCACACTATTTTGGGCACAAGGAAATTCATGTCTTTGAACCTATTCTCTGGAAATTGCCTCTTGAAGGCCAAGCTTTTAAACATTTTTATTAGATTAACTCATGTTTAACCAAAGGTTTCAGTACTTTGTTTGGATTTGAGGGTAAGAAGCTTTGCCAGTGAGGGTAAAACTTTAGCCCTATATCCTTATCTGCCAGAATAAGGAGAGAGAAAACACATTTGGTGTAGACACGGGTGTTCTGTCTCAGTGCAAAGGATTTAATGAAATGGGCGTAGTGAATATGAGTTTGATAAATCATACGTGACAAGTCAGCAGCCACATCAAATCGTACATAACATCATCCAAACGGGGGCAGAGAGGATTGTCAGAATAAACTCCCTATGTCAGATCACATTGCAGCTGCTTCTGGATGTGCTTCTTATCTGTTTTGCAAAATAAGATTCCTAAGAACCAGGATTATTGCCAGGTGTGTTGGGGCAGTGATTCAAAGCATGAAGACAGATGTACCTAAAATTGTTTGGGACTCAGGGAAAAGTCAGTTCTTCACATTTTGACACTAGAAAAGGAAATGTCACACCAGAGGTAAAATGTGTTATTGTCCTTTTACAAAGGAGGAAACCAACCCTTGATGAAAGTAACTGTCCACAGTTACCCAGAACCAACATTCCAACTGTGTCTGTACACTGTACTACAACTCTATTCTAATCTTGTCCATCAAATGGTAGTAGTTTGGCATGATAAGCCCAGCTGGGGCAGATTAATGGAGGAAAGAATGGATTGAGAACTATTTCAGTAAGCTGGAGGATTCTTGACAATCTTCACAGTACCTAAAAGTCACGAATAGACCAGAGAATTAAATTGTTCATTATAAAGGAAGAGACTCATTAAAAAGCACATCAAAATTTGCTCTCATGTTCCTGGTTGGTGGGTAGCCTTCCAACTGGTGATTTGGGTACCCAGGCTCTTCCTGTTTTGTGGCACTGCCTTCCTCTACACTCTCTGAAGCTTCTGACTTCAGCTGGAGGATGAGACAGAAGAGAGTGTTGATAAGGTCCTTGGTCCTGAATTGACGCATATCACTTCCACTCAAGAATTGGTTCCATGGCTTCACCTAGGTGCAAGGGTGTTGGGAACTGTAGCCATTGGCTGGGCAACCACTTCCTGGCAACAAGTCTACACTGTGGAAGACAGAGTCTGAGGCTTTGGTAGATCATCAGCTACTTGGCTACACAAATAGGACCTTGTTTAGTCATACAGGCCTCACATTCATGAGTTTTGCTTACTTATCAGAGCAGAGGATTGAATTGGAGGATATAGTTGATGAAAGGAGAAGGGTGGTGCTTAACTTCAAATGACAAAGTTTCAAATCATCACAGTGTAAATTATTCCTATAAAAATATTGTGCACCAGGGAACTAAGATACCCTATTTCTCTAGTTCTACTCCTCTTGTTTTTTTTTTTTAAGTGGTTGTTTGTTTTTTGCTTAAAATTTTATAAACTCAGAACAAGATTTATTGCCTTATATTTTTCCTTTCTTTTTCTGTTTATTTTTTTCATGTAAGAGACCATGGAATAGTCTTTTAAGTTAATGTAGATCTCAAAACACAGAGGCTTTGCCCAGAGCCATGTCAAAATGCATTTCTCTTAGCATGGAACTCCTGTGTCAAAGTACCTGGCGGATGAATAGATATTTTCTATGGAAAGAATGATTTGAAATGAAGCAAAAATCTGATTATATAGAGGAAATCCAGCAAGCAGAGTCTCCCTAGAGAGCAGGCTCTTGTGTGGAGTTGTCAAGTGCCCTGAGAGTCGTCAATTTCTAGTTGTGGCTCCGTGTAACTTCAGTAATCTTGCTGAGGACCTGTCCATATCCAATTACGTGAGGCAAATTGTTTTGTATTTGCTTTTAAGAATAGGGAATGCAAAACCTCCTTCCTCTCTCCCAAGGTTTCTCCTCTGTCTTCAAAGTGGATTGTGGGTTCTCTTCACTGTGGAAA
>CAUYRT010045793.1:0-31584 GCA_963574885.1 Lepilemur ruficaudatus
CCAATTACAAGCCAAAGAATCTTTAAACCCACCTATAACCTGTAAGCCCCCACTTCGAGATGTCCCACCTTTTTGGGCCAAACCAATGTATGCTTCCCACGTATTGATTGATGACTTTACGTGTAACCCCTGTCTCCCTGAAATGTATAAAACCAAACTGTAACCTAACCACAGCGAGTCCACTTGCTCAAGGTTTCTTGGGAGTGGCTCGGGGTCATGGTCCTCAAATTTGGCTCAGAATAAACTTCTTTTAAATATTTCAGAGTTTGGATTTTTTTTTTCCGTCCACATCACAAACATGCAGTGATTAAATATGTGACAGGCCCCTGTGCAGAATTGGTGCTCAGTAAACTCAGCTGCATGCTCACCCTAAATAAGCACTTCAGTATCACAGTGAATTTCCTGTGTTTATATGATACCTTACAGGTGCCGTGCATTTCCTTTCCTAGAGAGTAACGTGAATGAGTAACATGAAATTACAATACCGGTGCTTGGCAAGTTGTCCAGATTGGTCGGTATTGTGAATTCAGGTATCCCAACTGTCCGTTCAGTGGCGTTTCTGCCAGAACATCTGTTTGAATTAATGAAGCTCATGTCATTTTGGTGATTCCTACCTCATACTGAATTCTGTGCATTTTGATTTACATTGTTGTAGCTGATTGGGCATTTTGAAAATCTAGGCTTAATTGTTGATTCTAGTGACTTTTGGCCTGGAGAAATCTCTTAGCATATATATTTCATGTTTCTCATTCATAATATAAGGATAGAAAGGGTACTTATATATGGGAAGACACATGTGAACACAGCTTCAGAAATTACTAAGTTTCATAAGAATGCAGAACATTGCAATTCACATCAAGACTGCTGGTTTTAGAGTAAAGGGGTTAGGTAGAGGTCTGAGTCATGCTTCCTGGCCTGGCCCCAAAATCCCAGGACAGGTCTCAGCAATCTCTAGGTGTTTAGTTTACTAATCTGTGAATCGATGGGACTTGACTGGTGATTTCCTGAGCCCTTTCTTCTCAAATGTTCCATTTTAATCTATTCCATTGATCCTTTTCTGGTGCCTTCCTCCCAAGTGGGTGTGACAGAGTGGTTGACAGGCATTAGGTCTGCACATTAGCTGTATTTCAGCTTGTGTCGATTAATCAGACGTTCTGCCTAAGGGAAGGCCGTGGTAAAACCTGTTTAGTGCTGGGGTGTCATCACAGACTGATGCTACTGCAGAGCCTCTGAGGTTTTGCCTATTTTAATGAGCTTCAGTGACTACACCCTCCCGATAGATAGCCTGGCACCCCCGTGGGAGGATCACGTGAACATTGTTCTGAGGTTCCAAGATTCCCTCATAAAACAACAAGAGAGGTGTATTGGGGAGGGAGAGACCTATGAAAGTAAACAACTGTTCTTTTCCCGTCCTCTTATTAAAATTAATTCCCTGAGGCTGACTTCAGCTAGATGTTGATCAGATTAAAGCAATTGATGCTGAGATGAATGATTAATAAGCTTGAACAATTTTAATTTGGGGGCCTTGAGGTATTTATTTAATCTGTAAGCATTTTCCATCTCTACCCCAAGTAGTCCAGTAAAATTTGTGGCATCATTTAGCAATAAACAATGCACCTGCCTGTTTTCACTGTTGGGCACAGGCTTGTTCTACTTTTTCCTGGGAGAACAAAGGGAATGAGTTGGGGAGACAGCCCACTGAGTGCAGGACTGCTCCATCCTCCGTTTGAGCTCACTGCATCCTGGCGCCAGGCATCCTCCGCCTAACCCTTCAGGCCCAGCTGAGCCCTGGCTACCTCCAAAGGCCCTTCCTGCTCCCCCGCGCAGAGAGAGCCCCCCCATATCCCCAAGAACCAGAGCAGCCTGTTGGCATCGCCGCTGTGGGACCTATTCAGTATTGCCAGGCGTCTCATCACGAGGGCGAACATCTAATTTATTATCCAAACCAGGATGCTCTTGAAAGTGAAGGGAGAAGAACCATTATTAAGCTGGGACAACAGCCATAAACCGGGATTGTCCGGGCAAACTTGAACATACGGTCACCCTACTTGTCACCTGTACTTTATTGAAGCCTTCTTGATGATAAGGACAGTCTTTATACATCTCCTTAACCTCCACGGTGGCACAGACTTAGTTTATTGACTCAAACAATGAAAAGCTATTTTGATAAGCTTTAATTAGGGACAGAGATGATAAATAATCAGTGGTTGCCAGTTTTGAACACTTACCAGGTGCACTATGCGAGGTAGGCACTTTATATGATTATTTAATCCTCACAATAACTCTACAGATTAGGTACTATTTTCTCTATTCTTTAGAGGAAGATATTGATGCCTAGAGATGTTAAGTAAATTGCCTGAAGGCAAGTAGTAAGCAGCCCTGCTGAGCCGGGGTTCAGCCCCAGCGTTTAAGCTCACATGCCCTGTATTACCCAGGTAATGTAGGTACAGGAGGAAACTAGCAGTAATTAAGAGTGTGCTAATTGTATATTGCCTCCAGCGTTTCTCCATAGTGAATTTCAGAAATGAACCATTTTCTGTTTATTCCCGCAAAACACAAATTTATGATCATGTCTGGTTATAGAATGCAAGTAGCAAGTGAAAATGTGACGTATGCATTTATTTTTGTAGTTATTCTGAGTTTCCCCATCCTTGACAGAAACATAGTATTTTAAAACCACGAAGAATTAAATCTAGTGTTAATCACTTAGCGTGAGCAGCGCGGCCAGAATTCTCTTCTCCTGATTCCAAACTGCCCGGCCCCTCCTGCAGTCACTAAGGAGGTGGAGAGGAGTTCAGAATGAAGAGAGAGTTGTGGACCATCCTGAAGCCCAGAGTCACATAAGACCATTTTGAAAGTGATCTTCGTCAGTGGAAACCGGAGGTGGGCTTCCAGCCGTAGAGAGGTAGCCCACTCTGGTGGTGCAGAGAACAGCTCTAGACTGAGACTGCCCAGGTTCAGGTCCCGGCACTGCCACTTCTAACTTTGTGACCTTGGGCGAGTCATTTAACTCCCTCTTCCAGCTTCGTTAACTGTTAAGGTGAAAATAATAACAGCACTACCCACGTTGGGATGGTCACAGAAATGAAATCAATAACTGCATGTGAAGTTCTTAGACTAGGGTCTGCTGTAAAGTACCACTATTAACTGTTCTGTCTATAATGTATATGCTGCCTTTTAAATGCCACAAGATAATGCATTAGAACAAGAAAGGTACCACCAAAGGGCCCAACTCTTTGTGACATCTGGCATTACTGCCTAAAATTCAGATGGTGGATTTTCTCCTTCAAAGTGGTTTTATTTGGGCACAAAGCAAGTCTCCTGAAAATCCCCACCTGATGCCTGGCACACAATAGGCGTCTAATACTTGTTGTTAAATTGTACTGAAAATTTTGAAGGGCGTACTTAGTACCTAAACAGAGGTAGAAAAGTAAGAAGCTGTATCCAGGGGCTGAAGTTGGAAAGATTTAAAATGCAGATAGAAGACTGGGGGGGTTGTGGGGTAGATATCAGAAATTATGTATGTATCCTATGAAGATAGTACCTGTTATGTCTTACTGTGCATGAGACTCTCCTGGGAACCTCATTTAAAAATGTATCTTTAGTGTCTGGGATTCTGATTCAGTAGCATTAGGTGGGATCTAGGAATCTGAATTGACGCAGGTGGTCTGTGGACCAGACTTGAAGAAATAACAAGTTTTAGGTCCGACACCTTGGATGCATGTGTATTTACAGCTTCTTGGCAATTGCAAAATTAGAAACCTAACCGAAACCATCTAAAAGACATACACATATTACATGTACAAATGGAGAGACTCGCTATCCGACTCTGCTTATTAAAGAGAACATTTCAGAGCTAAATTGGTGGATAATTGGGTGGCAGTGGTGAATCACTAACTCTTTAAAATGAAAGTAAGCAATGACACATCTATGCTTTCCCGAGAGGTGATAATCTCAGTTACCCCAAATTTAAGAAACTTTTACTCTTGGCTGAATCTATGTGACTGTTTTATTTTATGTGTATTCTTTATTAAGACATCCTGACATCCTTAATTTTTGCTCATTTTTTAAAAAGCCTAATATCCCACATAACTATGTAAGTACATTCTGTCTCAGCAGTCTTCTCTGGGGAGTTTCCCTAAGAAATAAACTGAATGAGTGGGCCAAGACGGATGGGTCAGGGTGTTCATTGCTGTGCCACCTCTCAGAGGGAAGGTCAGCAACAATCTAAAGGGGCCACAAAGGGGGAGGGAGGTTAATTCATGGCCCACACATATAATATATGTAACTATTAACCATGACAACGTAGAGGTATATTTGCTGTCATGAAAAGATACTTGATGTATATGTAAATGAGGAAACAGGTTAAAGAACATTATTGTAAATATGGAACAATAAAGCCAATATTTACTGAATACTT
Organism: Lepilemur ruficaudatus; assembly: GCA_963574885.1. Classification (NCBI taxonomy): domain Eukaryota; kingdom Metazoa; phylum Chordata; class Mammalia; order Primates; family Lepilemuridae; genus Lepilemur; species Lepilemur ruficaudatus. The sequence continues at coordinate 4,421 of CAUYRT010045793.1, forward strand.
TGTGATTGGCACTTAGAATGTGTTATCTCATTTAATCCTCGCACTGAACCTATGAGTTGGAAATAATATCTCTATTTTCTGATGAGGGACATGTGGCTCAGAGAGGGTAAGTGACTTGCCCAACGTCACACAGCCTATAAGTGCCTCCCCACCCCCCAAGGCCTTGTACTTCCACTGTCATGCAATACTGCACCTGTATTAATAGCACCATACTTTCTTTTGTTTAAAAGGCCTGTAAGGATATACACCAAAATATCCACAATATTTATTCAAAGTACTAAGCTCGGTGAGTTTACTTTTTTCTTTATGCTTTTCTGAATTTTCTCATTTTTCTGTTAGCAGAAAAGCAGCAAAATTCTGAAACAGGTTTATTCTGAGCCAAATTTGAGGAGCATGGCCCAGAGCCATGCCCAAGAAGCCTCTAGCAAGTTCGTTGGGCAGGGGGCTACAAGTTATAGGTGAATTTAAAGACTCTTTGATTTGTAATTGGTTAAAGAAATGAAACTTTGTCTAAAGGCTTGGTATGTTTTAAGTTGAGATAGGAAATCTGTTAATCAGAGACAAGCCACTGGCCGTACACCCAGACTCAAGTGATTTGTTATGTAAATTGAGGGCCTGCAGGTGTGGCTCAAGCTTTGTCTTGTGTAGTCTTAGGCCTGCTACTGAGTTACAAAGGACCTCTCCAGGAAGGGAGCCCGGCATGATGAAGGCTGTCTGACCTCCCTTCTCATGGCCAGCAACTCAGCTTTGGGGTATTTCTGGGGTCCCCTTGGCTGAAAAGGGAGTCCATTCAGTCAGCTGGGGCTTAATATTTTTAGTTCACACTCCTGATCATCAGTTACTACTTAAGTAACCAACAAACAATCCTAGTGGCCTTCTAAATGTAGAAAGTTAATTTTGGTATTGTTTTTGCCATTCAGGGATTTACAAGGAGTCAACCATGGCAGCTGAACCGGTTAGCCCATGTAGGAAAGCCATTACAACCCTTCCTGTTTGCATTATCAGTTTCCATCCTGCTGTGCAGTAGATTACCTGTGGGTTTGCAACACCTGCTGCGGGAACGCAAGGCTTGGATGTCGGTGAGAAGCCGGGTTAAATGGTCCTCAGGTTTTTAGCATCTTCTCAGTGCACCCCAGGCCTTGAGCAGCCCTTTGAGTTAATAAGGAGACCAGTATGTCCCTGGTTGGCTGCTTCATTTCCAGAAGTGGGGCATGGGCAGTCCCTCGCCTGGGTGGACGTCCTGCACCTCGTGGGGAGAGGTGACACTGCTGCCCTGGAAACGGATGGGCCAGGGAGGGCTCTGCCCACCCCTGTGCTGCCTGGGCACGGCCCGCACACTAGGGCCTTTTCTTCTGCCTGGGCTTTCCCACAAAATCCTTCCTGCGCCACCACCTCAGGCCTTCCACACTCGACCCAGCTCCCTCACCTGCCTGTGCCCTCTTCACCTGGTCTTCTGTGCGCTCAGTGCTGCAGGGTGCTGTTTTGGCTCCTGCTCCCCTGGTTGAGGGAGCGCTGGGTGTTCCTCCCTCAAGAGGCTGTTGGTCCAGGGCCTGCTTATCCACTCCTAGGCTTGTCTCCATCAAGGTTGTACCGGTGTCGCCCCAGACTCCTCTGCTGCTCACAGGGCCTCTTGCCGGCGTTACCATGGCACCAGTCCAGCCTAGTGGAGACTCCACTATTTTATTTCCTCCCTCTGCCTCTAGTCCCCTCTGCACCGCAGGCCCCCGAATTAATTAAGCCAACAAGCAAACAAGTCTTGGTTGGCATTGTTAGGAGTGGGCTTCCTGTCTGTGGGGAGCTGCAGGGGAGGGATGTGATGACTTAATTGCAACTGCCACTTTGCTGAGAGTCTGCTAAGTGCAGCCCCTGTGGTGTGCGTTCTTTATCCTGTTGCACCATCGTGCCTCTGCATGCTAAGCATCCTTGAGGGACAGGAGCCTGATGGAAGGTGCATCATCTCGCCTGTGTATTCTGCGGAGGGTTTCTGGTCAGCAGAAGTTCTGGGAGGGCTCAGCATGGAGGAGAGAGAATGAACAGTTGCATTAGAGGTCAGTCCAGTTGTAGGTGATAAGCATTTGAGGACAAGGAGGTTCCTTAGCCTTGTTGATGGATATTTATTGCCTGTCCTGTCACCTGGAAACACCCCAGTCTCCAAAGACTTGAGGGCGCCAGCTTTACACAACAGGCAGCTTTTGCACTGGACTTGCCAGCGGAAGCCCGGTAAAGACTCGGGAGCTGTGTAGTGATGAATGGTTTATGCTTCCTCGGTCTGCTTTTTCAGAAATGGAGCCTGTACTGCTTCTACCTGGCCTCCGAATTCCGTCCTGTTAGCTGGTGACTGCTTAGTGAAGCCAGTTTAAGTCTTTGACAAAAGCATCCCATGCATGTTGTATTCCAAATGTTCTGTGTAGCCGCACACCCCTTTAACAGGTTGTGTATTGTTAAAGCGTTTGGGACAGTTCCTGAGGGGTGTGTGTGTCTTTTCTGCCATATTTAAAATAGTTGCATCCATTGGACTTGTTTTACCCTTCAGGTTATCTACCAGGGAAATGCTAAATTGGGGGAAAAGAGATGCAATGAAGAGGTAAAATATATGAAGATACCGAGGCTTGAAGCTCTAGCTGTGAGCCTGGCGTCTCAGGCCAGCCCTGCCCGTAGGAGCTCTGTGGACCTGGCACCTTGCTTAGCTGTTGAAAGCCTGGGGCTCCCAGACAGCTGTAAAGGGGGCTGCTGCTACCTGCCTTGCTAATGTGTTGAGCTGTGAGGATCAACTGAGGTCATGGATAATGAAGTGCTGGGCACTTGTACAACATGATTTACGATCTCAGCAAAGATTCCATTGTTTACTCAATACATATTTATTGACTTCCGTCTGTATGCTGGCTTCAGAGCTTTATCCCAGAACTCAGAGTGCAGTCCCCAGACAAGCAGCCTCAGCTTGATGGAAACACAATTTTATGTGGAACCCAGTGAAACCTGCTGAATCAGAATCTCTACGGCTGAGACACAGGAATCGTATTTACTGGCCCTCATGTGACTCCAGTGGCACTGAAGTTTGAGGAGCAGCCCTGGCACAGTAGGAGGGGTACAGAACAGAGAAGCTGCCCGTCGTGGGCGAGGCTGGCATAGGCAACGGAAGGCGTTGGTAGGCAGGGAACAGTGGTCTGCTGGGTGAGGACCCCTACCCCACCTCCCGATCCCTTGCCTAAGGGGTGGAGTGCTGGACTTCATGCCGGGTACAGGGGACTGAGAAACCATCCCGGGCATCAGGGAGAGGGAGTCTGGGGGCCCAGGGGGTCCCCTTGTAAATCCTTACACAGGGTTTTGTGCCACCTACACAGCACCTTACTGTGTGTGGGGAGAGCAGACTGGACCTGTGACGCACACTGGAAAGGTGAGTCCAGGTCTCCTCTTTTCTGGTTTCAAATAATGGAGAAGCCCCGCGTGACAGAGACAGAAGATGCTGGAAGTTCCGGCACCAAGCCAGCTCAGAGCTGGAGTTCAACCCCCGGCGAAGTCTCAGAGCCTCAGGATGTTAGAGCATCGTGAGTCGTCTCACGCTCTTGGCAGCCTCAAAACTCTGAGGCCGAGAAACAGGAGTGTCATTGTCCTCGGTCCATGAGAAGCTGAGCTGACGTAGAACCCAGGTGCGCAGCTTCTTCCTCCTGCCTCTGCTGACTGACGCGGTCGGTGTGAATGGATGGGAGGGGAAGTTGAGAGTCATTGCTGGACACACGGAATTGTGCCCATCGTATTTGAGTATAAAGGTTCTTCTAATTTTTTTATTTTTTTTGCTCTGTCACCTGTGCCCTTTTTTAAATAACAGATTTAAGGAAACACATATTATAAAATTCACCATTTTAAAGTGGCATTTTAGTGGTTTTAATATATTCTCGGGATTGTACAACTATTCAAACCATCTAATTTTAGAGCATCTTTGTCACTCCATAAAGAAACCTTGCACCCATCAGTCACTTTCCATGCCCCGCTCCCTCCAGCCCCTGGCAACCCTGAGTCTTTCTGTCTCTTTGAATTTGCCTATTCTGACATTTAATATAAATATAATTATACAGTGTGTGGCCTTTTGTGTCTGGCTTCCTTCACTTCGCATGACATTTTCGAGGTTCATACTGTAGCATGAATCAGTACTTCATCTCTTTTTATGGCTTAATATTCCATTGAATGAATGTATATTTTTATATATGCATATACACACACCCGTTCATCAGGTGGTGCACATTTGAGTTGTTTCTACCTTTTGACTGTTATAAATGATACTGCCTGCAAATGTTCATGTGTGAGTTTTTATGTGGACATTGTGTTTTCATTCCTCCTGAGTATATGCCTAGGACTGAGATTGGGGGTCGTATGTTAATTCTGCATTTAATGTTTTTAGGAGCTGCAAAGCTATTTTTCAAAGAAGCTGCCCCATTTTGCAGCCCTACCAGCAACATAGTAGAGTTCAGGTTTCTCCACATCCTCACCAACACTCCTTATGGTTTGTCTTTTTTATTTACTCATCCTGGTAGGTGTGCAGTGATGTCTCGTTATGGTTTTGGTTTGCATTTCCCCAGTGACTAGTGATGTTGAACATCTTTTCATGTGCTTATTGGCTATATCTTTTTTTTTTTTTTTTTTTTGAGACATGTCTCTTCAGGGTCTTTGTCGGTTTTTAAATTGGGTTATTTGTCTTTTTGTTAGTGAGTTGGAGGATGTCTTAAAAAATTCTAGATACAAGTCCCCTATCAGTTACGGGATTTGCAGATGTTCTCACCCATTTGCGAGTTGTCTTTTCACTTTCCTAGCGATGCCCTTTGAAGCACAAGCATTTTTAATTTTGGTGAAGTCCAATTTATCTTTTTTGGGGGGGGGTCACTTATGTTTTTAGTGTCATTTCTAAGAAACCACTGCCAAATCTTAGGTCGTGAAAACTTTTTCCTGTGTTTTATTCTAAGAATTTTATAATGCTGGCAGCTATACTTAGGTTTGTGATCCATTTTGAGTTAACTTTTGAGGTCTTTCTAACTTTTATTAAAAATAATCTTTAGTCAGGGTTATTGAAATATATAGCAGATAAGAAAAAAGCTTTGATTTTTCTAAAAAGGGATCATGGTATACTCAGCTCTGTCCTGTTGTTGAAATTACTAGTCACAGGATACCAAAATTATAGGTTTAGTTTTTTAAGGGAATGAATAAGTGCCTCAATCTCAGATTCATTTTGTTCTGAAATTTAGCTGACTGCTAAAACAAGATCCAATTTAGGAAGTGTTTTGACATTGCCCCCAGTGAGCATTTCAAGAAGCATGTATAGCAAAAATAGGAACATAAGCATTCACGTGGGCTGCTTCATGGGAATTTTTTTTAAATGTTTAACGTTATGAAAAACACTTGAAACTATGTGACTTGGTTGTCTGCCCACACTTATATGCATTCTAATATGTAAATAGAATTTATATAGTTTTAACCAGGGAGTAAATAATACATCTCCTCAGATTCTTCATAATTCCTTTTTTAAAATGAGGAAAATACAAGTACCTACGTCCTGGGGTTCTTCTGAGGATTAGATGAGTTGATATATATTATTAAAAGGTTTAGAATAGAGCCTGGAGTTTAGTAAATGCTCATAAAGTGCTTATCATTATTAAATATTCCACGTATTTATCTTAATATTTCCAGTATATATTTTAGCCACCAGCATAATTGGTACTTTTTGCTTGATGTTAAACACTGCTGTATTTTTGGATTACTGCGTAAACATATGTTAATTACGATTTTCGCCCACAGTAAAGTAATAAAAACAGTTCTTATGAATAACTTAATGAGATAAGTCTAATAATGTTTCTGTTGTTTTATAACTTGTTTTTCGCTTAGTTAGGATTGCCTAAATTCAGAAAGGTAATTGTAGAACCGCTGGCAGAACGGTTAATTGTCCTTAATCACAGAAGCTTAAGGAACAAAGCGAGGCTAGGTTTTCTGTGAACAGCACCAATGATGGTAAAAAGCAAAACCAAACAGGCAAAAATGCAGCCCCGTGTGAAATTCTCCCGTGTTCCTTATGAAGAATCCTCAGGATAGAATTCTCTGTTAAGTAAGATGTTCTGCTGTCTCTCCCAGACCAAACAGGAGAAAAGTTCTCAAACAGGAGAAACGCGAGAGGCTTTTTAGAGATGGCTTTAGGCCAGTTATGAGTCAGCTTTTATAACTTGGAGATCCCTCTCTATGTCCTCAGGAGCTCCCAGTTTTGGGGAGTGGTGAGCGTGGGTGACCTGTGGCCGTGGTGAATTCACCTGGCGGACACTTGAGCGTGATGAGCTGTGGGCATCCAGGTGGAAATGACCAGCATGAGAGGGAGGGTCATGAAGTTTAAATTTGAGAGGAGAAGAGGGATTGGACAATCAGATTGCAAATGTAGCTTGAGTCCAGTTTGGATTTTATTCCACGTCTCGATTTGTTCTATAAGCAATCAAAGGGATTTGCCGGTGGTAGAGCAGCAAAATAGACATGGATTTGCTAGTAACATAAAGTTAAAATTGAATGCAGGCTCTCCCCACTGTCTTAACAGTTTGTAAGTTTTAGGGGTGTGCTCAGTGGATTCTAAGAGATGGTTTCACTTGCTTTGCTGTCACTTTTTAGTTATTCGGTGATTTCTCTCTGACCTGCTGTTTCCAAAGCAACAGCCTGGGGCCAGTCAAAATACTATTTCATTCTTGTTTGTAGAGCTCTGTAGTAATTAGGAAAAGAGTCGAAGCTCTGTTTGAAATGAAGGCTGGTAACATGATTATGCATTTCATGTTTCCCAGTGGAGAATAAGGTGCTCCAAATCCAAAAACATGGCAGCAAAACACCAAATGTTGTGGAAGAGACGGTGACGTCGTCTTCTGCCGATCACCGTTCTGGAAAACTCTCAGATGTGGATTAATTTTGCAGGAGGGGAGCGGCGCAAGGCAAGGAAGGGCCATGCTTCCGTGGAGAAAACCCGGTGTCCTGCCAAGCCTTGGCTGTCAGGGCGCCCAAGGGATGGGCCACGTTGTGGGAGAGAGAGACCCACTAGTCTTGTGTCCTTGACTCGGGGGTGATACACCAAGGAGAAGAAGGGCTTTCAGTGTTGAGTAAAGAGTTGGCCCTTAAATATTGGCTGCTTCTGTTACCATTTACTTTTATTTTAAAAATAAATTATTTAAAAATGTATAATAAAAAGTTAAAGTAGGCAGGAAAGTAATTTAAACCTAGTGGTTCTCAATCAGGGGTGATTCGCACCCCCCACTGCCCCATAGAACATTTGACAGTGTCTGGAGACATTTCTGATTGTCACCTCCTGGGGCTGGGGGTGCTGTGGGCATCTAGTGGGTAGAAGTTATGGGTGCCACCCAACATCCTACATGCATAAGACAGACCCCCACAGCAAAGAATGATCCAGCCCAAACTGCCAGTAGTGCAGAGGTTGAGAAATCCTGCAGTAATCCCACCCTAACAATAATAATCCCGCCCCTAATTATGTTGATGTATTTCCTGTCATTATGTTATATGCATATTATGCATAGTGGTATACATAGTTTTTTGTCTCTAGATCTCTTCATTAAGCATATCTTAAAAGGGTAATTGGATAATCTTCAAAATTTTACAACTCATGTTTCTTTCCCATTTTTTAATGTATGTATATATTCTAATTTATTGCTATTGTGAATGACCTGTAATCAACAACTTTGTGTATTTAGCTTTTTCTGAATTTCCAATTATTTCTTATGGGTAAGATTTATGAGCATTCGTATTATGTTTTCTAAGGGGTGAAATTTTTATGGTTGTTGGCAGATATTTCCAAGTTGCTTTCCAAAGATGGTACTAATTTCACAGTGTTCACCATCAGTGCACAGACTTCCTGTTTGCCTGTGTTTTTGCCAGCACAAAGCATAATGTTATGCATTTTTTTTTTTTTTTGCTAATTCAAAAGGCAAAATGTGGTATGTCTTTGATCAGTAGTGCATTGCTGTGTGAGAAACATTGTCCTGACGATTGCCATCGGGACCCTCAGAAGTCATTATAAAACCATATCTTTGTATCTTTATTATGAGAATAATTCTAGATCAGTAGAATGATGCCCATACATCAAAGAAATTTCATTAAGAAGTTGCGGTAGTTTCAACTTTCTTGGAGAACTTTTTAAAGAACCAGAATCCTTCAAAGCATCATGAAAAATCCTGCCAAATTCTAAGAAAGAAAGTAAAACTGTTTGTGATAAAACTATTCAGTTCTAATTAAGATATAGGTAGGTAGGTATAAATTAGAACTCCATTGCTTTTTCTTATCTTTGAGTTATTTGTGCATTTTATGGGGCATGTAGCACTCTTCAGCATTGCATATATATAGAATATATTTGTTTGACACATGGAAGGGTCAATAAATATGTATTGAATCTGAGTGAATAAACTTATCCCCATATAACAGGATTTAGAGTATAATTTTCTACTGTAACAATGACAGAGGGTTGTAGTTGAGCGTTACCTTTTGATGTACTGTTAGTCTTGATTATAACTTGCTTGACATGGAAGCCTTGATCAGGAATAAAACCCTCGATTATATCACTTTTTCAGTGGTAAAACTATTTTATGGAATAGTGATGTGTCTTGGAATGGGGCTTTGGAAACTCATTGTTAAAAGCAGGGATTTTTCTCACATATTTTCTAATAGTGTTACAAATAGAGGCTATGGATAAAAACTTTCTCATTTTTGAAGATTTTCTCCTTTTCAAAATAAAATATCTGTCATAGTTGTCTAAATTTTTGTTCTTCCTTGGAGGAACCATTCCAGGTCATACAAATATATTTCTTGAAATATTTCCGTTTGGAAATGACTGTCTTCCCCATTTCTTCCCATGTTTCAAACTACTTTGTCTTGGTACTAGTATGTGTACGTAAATGCCTGAACGGAGTTTTGAGAACTCTACCGCCTTCTCTGACTTTTAAAACTTGTTACTTCTTGTACAGTCGTATCTTTCTGAATCCTGGGGCAGTTTTGCTGTGTCTGGGATTGGGTATGCTGACCTAGGTCGGGTGGCCGTATAACAGATCGTCCGGTTGGGACAGAGGCATGGAGCAGGACTGCCCTGGCAAGCACCGTACGTGGGTCACTGCCTTCCTTTCTTTGTTTTGTGTTCTTTTCCGCTTTCCGTCCTTAGCCCATCAACCTAGAGTTGAAAATAGGAAAGAGAGCACTGAATCAGGTATTTAAATTGCACTGATTGTTTTATATTTGCCGTGGAAGACACTTGAAGTCAGGTTTTGTTTTTTTTTTTAATTGGGGAGGGAATCAGGGTGTCTGACTTAATCTTTAACTTGGGATTAGTCAATTCTAAATTAACCAGCCATAGATGTGGGATGATTTTGGTTGTGTTATAAGGCATCGCACTTCTCTAGTTGAAATATTTGTGATACGAAGCCTAAAAAAGTTCTATCCCTCCCTCTCTGTTATAATTGATGTACTTCTAATCTTTTTTGTAAGAACAGTTTTAAAAGTTAAAATTAACACATACTGTTGATAGAAAATTTAAAAAGATGGAAGGGCGCAAAGCTTTTTTTTTTCAAATTTCTTTTCCCATGACACGGGCACATTTTGCAGGTGTAACTACTGTTGAGGCCTCCTGTGTATCCTTCCAGAGCTGCTTGTGGCACATCTCTGCCTCTGTCTCACTCTTTCCCTTTTTATTGTCCCACCTTGTATTGCGTTGTCCTACGGTTCTGAGACTTTTTTATTTTACTAACAGTATAGATCTTGGACCTCCTTCCAAGTCAGCACACGGCGCCAGTACTTGTTTTGCAGTCGTTTAGCAGTGCTTCATTGTGTGGACGCGCCATGATTTATTTAAGCGGTTCTCTGTTGTTGGGCATTGCAGTTGCACGCTGTGTTTCGCCTTTTTCAACAAAGCTGCAGTGAACATCCTTTGCCCGGGGTTGGATCCTGGCTCTACCAGTTGCTAGTTCTTTGAGCAAGTTGCTTTGCCTCTCTTACCCACAGGTTTCCCCTCTGTAAAATGGGAGTAGTAACAACACCTCCCTCGTAGGATGGGTGTGCAGAGTGAAATAGCTAACGTGTGTGGTGCACTTGGAGCAGTGCCTGCGATCGCCGGCTCTAGCTCCGGCTGCCTCTGTCTTTGCACACTGCGGTATGTCACTCAAATAAATTCCTAAAAGCTGAATTGCTAGGTTGCTGGTTCAAAAAACGTGCAAATCCAATTTTGATGGGTACACCCAGTTTCCCTTCACAAAGGTACCAGGTTATTCTTCTACTAGTAATTAACCTTCTAATCTCTAAAAGGCATAATATTTTTTTAAATGTGAAGCTTGAAGGCAAGGACATTCCTTTGTTACTTCCTCCTCCTTATCTCTACGTTTGGCCTTACTACATAGTGACACAGCTTATGAAATGCTGTTGTGATAATAGGCGCATTGTGCAGCTCTCCCGTGGAAGAATTGGTGAGAATGCAAAGATTCTTAATGGTCTTCAGACTCGTGGTTGAAAGTTTCTCCCTCCTTGTTTCAATACAATGTGCCTGTCTAAGAGAGTAAAGGTTACTTCCTGGGCTTTTAATGTTGCTTGACATTTGCATATGGGCAGGTGCATCCTGCTTGATAGGCAGTGTTGAAAGCCATCTGGATGATTGACATCAACCTGCAGCAGAACAGGGAAATGTTCCTCGATTAATTTTCCTTTTCGCTGGGTAGGGTTAAAGGGCAGCTGCAAATGAAACACCAGGCTACAGGTAGATGGGTTGTCTCGAGCTGGTGAGTAATAGCTTAGCAGCAGCGTGGGCAGAAAAATTTTGGTTTCTGTGTGTGTAATACCTGTGAGGCAGGGTCTGTCACAGGGTCAGAGAATGTCTAATAGCTGGCTGTCCCCACTGCAAAGGAAAACTAGAAAACTTGATTGCCTCATTGAGGGACTCTTGGCAAAGCTGAGAAGGATCCTGCACCCTGGGGAGAGCTCCTGTCTCCTGGAGTCGGTGACACCTCTCCTTTTTACAGAGACTTGTGACAGCTCAGTAAAAGGGTTCTTTCATCTTGCCCTTCCTACAGGGCTGGGAGGGGAGGGATCATTGGGACAGTGGCTTTTTCAGAGAACCACAGAGGTTGTGGGATGGGCTCTCACTTGCTTTGCTGCTGCTTAGTTTGTCATCATCCTCAGCATGTCCCCAAAGAGCCCCTGGTTCCCAAGGCTGCAGGTTCTCTACCCCTAAGGGACTCTCAGCTAAATTCCTGTCTGCTCCCTGAGGCGGCCCTGCAGCCATTACAGCAGCTTGTTAGGAGGAACCCCAGGGGTAGGGCAGAGGTGGACAGGAAGCTAGAGAAAGCCATGACACAGCAATTGAAGCGCGGCCAGCCGGTCCTGCAGATTTTCCAGATTGCTACCCACTTCACCGTGGATAGGAACATTTCCTCTCACAGGGCTCAGGCTTAGTTATGCTGCCTCTGGCTCCTTTCCCCAACCGTTCCTGTTCTAAGATGTCTAGACCTTCGTCCCTTGTTGGTGTGGAGGATCTCGTTTTGAAATGGGTTTTCTGCTCTGCTGTGTTAAAGCTCAGATATTATGTCTGGGCTTGAGGAGGGGGCAGAGACCATGGAGGCAGGGTGGGTGGGGCGCAAATTAAGCTGAGATCCCTGGGCCTGAATGTGTTGTGACATAGGAAGGATGAGATATGGGGGGAGAGGTGACGTTTTTAGCTTTCCTTGGGATCATAGTCATGCTTTCCTTATTTTTTGGAATCCAAGAATCTGAGTCAGTTGACGTTTTCCTCTTATTGACACAGTTTTCTTGGAGAATTAAGAGAAAGCCAAGACCCTTTCCCTAGAAAAACGCACACACAGTACACCTATACACACAGAAAAGTGCATGCCACTTAAGGGGGTTCACGAGCCCCTTGGGTGCTCTGTAGATCTGCACCATGTGGCAGCTGCATCGTTCTGCATACGAAGACCCGAGGTCGTGAAGGGAGGGGGACCTACCAGGGTCAGCAGTTGGAGATGGTGCATCAGACGCCATTGGTCTGCAGAGTCCTGTCTTGCCTTTTCTGCTCGGCCTTGGTGCCTCAGTTGGGGGAGGGTACACATCATTTTTTTAAATTTAATTTGAAGACCTGGGACTAAAAATTAAAGTCTGTTTTATTTGTAATGTCATGAAGTATATGACATCCCCTAGTGGGAAAAAAAATCACTTATGGATGTGGAAGGAAAAAGAAAAAAGGTGTGGGACATAGTGAATTCATGGACACTGATGGTAAAAGACTGATTTAAACCAGTGATGGAAACGATCTTATTTAAGAAATTGTGTCCTGTGTTACAGTGGTCTTAAACTGTGTGCACCTTCCCATTCATCCTGCAGCCATGAAGTTAACCAGAGATAAATGCCACACTCCTTTTCCTCACATCTTCCCTATGATATGCATTAGAAGACCCCACACCTAGGAGGTGCTTAGGTACACATCTGTGGAGTTGAATTTCATGTGTATAAAAAGGCTGGCCTGAGCAGGAGGGAAGACAGGAGTGAGGCTCAGCTTGGGCCCCTGCCTCCCTACAGACAAGCCCGAGAACCTCTCCTCCTGCAGCCTGGTAGAGGTGCGGAATGCCACTGGTGGTTCAGGTCGACCCTGGCTAGACTTTTGGGGGAATCTCTACTGCTGGGACCTGAGTGCCTCTGTCTCAGTATCTTCCTCTGCAGAAGGACACCTTTTTGGGGCTATTGTAGGGAATGGAGAGAATGTATTGGAAAAAAAGCTGGTACCATCTGGTTCCTACTGGGACTTCAGGAGCTGGGGCTCGGCCCTGTCTTCATCATCATCTTTTATGGTCGTCCTTGTTGATGTCATCGTCATCCTGAGCCAGGGAGGTCGACTGTGTGTGGGTGTGGCACACCTGTTGTGCGTTGCAGTGCCCCGGTGCTGTGTGAAACACTTGACCGTTCTCTGTAGATCCTGGCCGAGGACAAGCATCAGCTTTCGTGAGCCAGCTGATTAGTTTGAAGTGACCATCTGTTGTTTGATATTGGTTGAGAAAATCATCGACCCTAAAATCTCATTCTTACACATAGTCTTAATGTTCTTTGTAGAAAGAGAAGGACTTTACCCATGTAAAATGCACATGAATAATGGCTTGTCCGTTTGTAAATAATCCAAGTGAAAATAAGTTTCTTGAAACACTATAAAATGAAGAATTGGACCATTTTTCAGGATATGTAGATATCTTGATATACATATGTAGATATTTTTCAAGATATATGAACCTGCATGTTTCCCGTATTCTGTGATGTTTGTAATCATGATGTAACATTAATGTTATTTACTTTGGGTTCCTAGTCTCTTTGGGCTACAATAGCCAAAATTGGTTTGTAGGAAATAATTTTCAGAAAGAAAAAGATTATCCCTGAGCTAACAAAGAGTCAAACAGGAGGAAAGAAAGGAAGAGCTTACAGTCGGCTCCCACTCAGCTCTTTGTTTTGTAAGGAACGCTGCTTTTTATCTTTAAAGAGACAGACAGAAAGGCCAAACTGTTTCCACAGATGTATTTCTCTCTCTGAGTTGTCAACAACGCCGGCTGGGATTTTGTGGAGGCTGGAGAGGAAATGAACTTTGATTTCAGAATTCTCCTGTCATTGTCCAAATGATGCTCTTGGTGATGAATCCCACCACTCGGCCTGAAAATTTCATACTTTAGCCACGTCTTCTTCAGATGATCTTCACAGGGGTCCCCAAAAAGAGTTTCACAGGGGCTTCCTGGGCTTCTCCATCGTTTGAAACTTTAAGCATGACGTGCAAAGCCTTCAGGGGCTTATTCTCTGTGGGGTTGCCAGAGGAAGAATGTGGGCAGCTGCACCACCACAGCCTTGGAAAGGAACAGTGGCCTCTTCCCCTAGGATCCCTCAGACAAAGCCAGGAGCCAGTCCTGGCCGTCAGCTCAGAGCCTGGTCAGCACTCAGTTCTTGCTGCGTCCACCTGTCCAAACCAGGCACCAGCATCTCTTTCCCTCCACCCTCACCCTCCAGCCCAAAGCTGTTGCTGGGACACAGGATGCCTAGAGCATGAACTCCAGGAGGGGGCAGGGAGGGGCTGGGGTGGTCCTGGAGAAGATGAGGGTGGAGGGACCCTCAGCCAGGAGCTCCCCTCACCTCCAGCCTCGCCTCATCCTCACTCCACTGCACAAACCCCTGGAAGAGGCAAGAAGAAGGTGATCCCACAAGGCGGCTGGCTGCAAAGACAGAAACAGGGAAGAGGGGACAGTGACCTGCAGACACAGCAGGACAAGAAGAGAGGAAGAGGAGGTTCAGTGAGCTTCAGAACCAAGTCCGTGTAGCAGGTGGGGCTGGCAGGGAGGAATCGGGCCTCCCTGAGGACTTGTGGAATCCACCCCTGGGGTGAGAATTTCCCATTTGACAGACCACATGGGCTCATCTTCCAGCAAACCTCTTGGCAGGGAATTCAAAGCCTTACCAGGGGCCTGCAGGTGTTCCCCACTCTCCACCACACTGGCTTCGAGCCTTGGGTGCTCACTGCTGTGTGTTGGCCCTCCCTTGGGGTGGGAGTCCTGGGATGGGGCTTTGGGGAGGAGGGGAGGTCCTTGTGCCTCCTGTTTTGCTTGTGGTGTTCCACCCAGTCAGACTGCTCACCCCGTTCCCACACGTGGACAGATTCTGCTGCATGTCAGGGCACTGTTCATCTTTCACATGCTTCGTTCGTTCACTCATCCTACAAATACTTAATGGTTGTGATGTGTTCCTTGAATGCCCCTTGGTTCCCTCTTCCTCCTCCCTCCTTCCACAGCACCTTCTACCCTCCATCAGTGTCCCATGGTGTCCCCGGTGGTGGTCATCTGCTCCCCCCCCCCCCGGGCCAAGCATCCTGAGGGTCAGGAGGTTCATTTCTCCTTCGGCTGCACCTGTCACAGTGCCTGGCAGTGGGAGCTTGAATACTTACCGGACAAGGAGTTCTCATTGTCCTCTTTGCTCAATCACTAGACGTTCATTTAGTAACCAAAAAGATACAGCAGTTCTTTATTGTGCAATCAGTGATTGAGCCCCTACTGCGTGTTATTGCACTTTAGAATTTGTAGTTTATTTTGGAAACTTTCAAATCGGCAGAGGGGTTGACAGTACTGTATTCCTCTGTCTGCATCCAGCAACTGTTAACAGCTTGGCACATGCGCTCCATCCGTCTCTCTCCCTCTGCCCTGCACACACACACACGTGTGCACACACGAGCACACACACGTCCTCTTTTGCTAAATCCTCTGAAGTAGCCTCTCCTAGATATTTCCATCTTATGAAAGCAATAAGATATGCCATTAGAAAGTGTTGTCACAGAGGAGCACAGTGCTTTGGGAGTGCAGTGCAGGGGAAGTTACTTTTCAAAAAACTGGAACAATTAGAAATGGTCTCTTTGAGGAGGTGTCATCTGTGCTGAGCCGTGTGCATAGACGTAGTTTCCAGTCTGTGCCTAACATTTTAACAGGGAAAAGGCAGGGTTTTCGAAAAAAGAGCTTATTATCAAAAAAGAGCTTACTATCTTCTTGAAAAACTCATTCAACTTTACCATATTTGGAGCTCTTGCTTTTACGATTCCTCTGTGGTTTTGTAATAACCACACTTATTATTTCCTTAGCCTCTCAGGGGCTGTCATTGAAAAAAGTGCCTTTAATTTTGCTTGCATTCACTACCGGGTTTATTAATGTGCGCAGGGGGCCGTGTGGCCCCGTGGAGTGTTTAGTCAGCTGGGCTCTCCTTGCTGTGCTAAATGCGTGTGAAAGCTCAGTGACTTAGAGCAACGAACAAACCCAACTTTTGCATTTTAATTATAGCTGTGGCTTAATTTTGTAATTATGCTTAAGAATTCTATACATACGTGCATAAAAGGAAATGTGGGCCTTTCTAAGTAGTCAGAACTTCAGCTATTTCTGCCATATAATGGAGGGTTTTGCTGAATTTAAAAATGTGTCCTTTAAGCTGAAAGGCCACCTCCGAAGCGCTTTGGGGACAGTGTACCGGCGAGCAAACAGCACACACCATAGGCCAGCGAGAGAAAGGCACTTGCAGGCCTATTAGGCATTTTGTTGGCTAAATAGAGGGGAAATGAGGGAAGACAAAATTGAATGTTGGTTTGGGGTGGAATGACAACAGCTTGTGTGAAATGGTGGTGATTTAAGCACAAACCAGGGGGTGTCTAGAACACAGGGTGCTGGGGAAGGGGTGGGAATCAGCCTCAGCAAACCGCGGCACTGGGTTTTTGTATAACGTGGGCTTAGAAAGTGCTTGGGGCGGTGGCACAGGTCCACTTTGGATTGGGTGGTCCTCTCTTTAAAAAAAGCCCTATTAACTGAGGACGAGGAACAGTTCCAGCCACTGATCTATTTTGTGTTCTGTTTGCTGCAGAAATGCTCATACAATCAAGGTAAACTATTATTTTAATCACTATTTCAGCTGATTAAAACAGCTGATTTTTTTTTTTTTTAAGCGTTTTTGCTGCAGGCATGTTGAATGGGATTCTCCAAGGACAGGCAATAAGAGATCCCTCAATTTTATAGGAGGTGACAGTGGAGAGTGATCATTGCAATCTTGAGGGAAGGCTTCGGGGTTTCCAGGGCTCACATTTTATCAGAGAGCATTTGACGTGGTTGTAGATTTCGTTTCCACTCCTTTCCTTAATGATGGGAAGGAATTCCTTCAACATTCGTGTTTAACCTGAAAAGTCTCCCCCTGAGAAAAATAATTGGCACAGGCCTCATGACTATTTTTAGCATTCGTTCAATACAGGTTTAAACTTTTTAAAAAAGAAAAGTTGAATATTTTAAACTTAAGGATATGGTTACTAAGTTTAGTTCTTCTCCCATCTCCTCAGTGTCTTTTGGGTGGGTAAAATAATTTCCATCTGAGTTTTTTAGGCTCAGTTTCAAATCAGGGAGTTGGTTTAGAGTCAATTTATGAAAGATGTCTTAGAGAACATTGGAGAGAGTATTGTGTGTGTGTGTAAAAATTAGAGTTGGAGGAAGGCGAGTGGTAGAAACTGCTAGCAAATACAAGGCAAACAATTTCTAAAAATCATCTTGCCTTGCCTTCATGTGTAAAAGTAATGTATGTTCTTTGGAGCAAGTTTGAAAAAGAATAAATCATCTGTAATCACATGCCTTTTCAGGTTTTTCCCCCTGAACTCTTAGACATGTATTTTATATCACAATTTTATGCAGTTTTAGCCTACTTTTTCATACTTAATATAGCGTGTTTTCTCATATTCTTAAATACTTTTCAAGAATATATTTTTTAAGTGGCTGTATGATATTCTACCTTATGAATATCTGACACTCACTTAACCTTTTAATCAATCCTCTTTGTTATTTTCCACTTTTCATTATTATAAGTAATGCTGTCATGAACATCCTTCTGCATAAATATTTATATGAATAGTTATTGCAGTATGAATTGGTAGAAGCAATTATTGGGTCAAACAATATAGACATTTTGGGGGTTTTTTGATATGTGCTGCCAAATCGTCCTCCAAAAACGTAGCACAAGTTTAACATTCTTACCCTTGATGTGTGAGCACCTTTCTCCCTGCAGTCTAGACTGTGCTGGGATTTATAATTTTAAGAGAATTTGTTAATTTGATAGATGACGGGTATGTCATTTTGCTGTAAGATTTCAAAATAAGGAAGAAAAGGTAATACATTAAAAATTTTTTTCTATTTTTCTTTGTGGCTTCTCTTTTGGAGTCCTTGTCCTTGACTGATGAAGAGCAAATGTCTGTCTGAGAGACGATTAGGGGATGCTGAATACATGGGTCACAGTTGGTTTTTTATGGCTTTCTTCTTCTTTTTTTTTTTTTTTTCATCTCAGCTAAGTTCAGCACTCGTTTTGTAACTTCTTATACTGGAGATGTGCATGCATCCAAGGCTCTCCAGAGATGTGTAGTCTGTAACACATTGTAGGAGGAGTATGAACTGCTCAGGGGGCACTATTTTTGATAGTACCATTATTCGTGATACAGTGCTGATGCTTGCATCCTGAAGACATCACTGTAGTCCAGCTCTCTCTATGTCTGCAACATTTTTATGGCCTTTGCAGAATGTGGGAGCACCATAAGGCTCTGTGACATTGTCTACGCTGCAAAGAATTACAACCATTGTATTTCCTTCCCCAGGAAGCTGTCACCTACCATCACTGACAGTTTTTGAGTCTGGCTCTGTACCAGGATGTGGACCTGAGCACTTTATTTCCATGATTAATCCTTACATCAACATATGTGGCGAGTGCTATTTTCTTCATTTTATTGATGACACAATTGAAGCTCAGGGTGTATAGACAGTTTCCTTGGAATCACACAGCTAGGAGTGGGCAGAGCTGGGAATTGAATTGACTCCGGAGCCTGTGTTCAGAAGTCCACACTCAACATCCCTGAGACCTGGAAGGCAACAAAACAGACTAAAACCAGACTAATACTTACAACCATTAAGATTCCAGTCCAGAGATTGGATCAGCCAAGTGCAGACAGGATTGATACCCACACAGGAAAACTGAAGAAACAAGGTGGTGGATGAACCGTAGTCTCAAAACCCATGCACATTTTTTCAAGTACATAGTGGCTCATAATGGCTTTAAGATGTCTTAGGAGAAAAATCATGGTGGGTGTTGGGCCTATTTGGAAGATGAGCTGAAAAAGATAATTGGGTAAGAAGTAAGAGCTGGCTGGAGTGAGGAAAGCATTTGGGTGTGGTGACAGGAAGATGGGGAAGGAGAGTCCTCTGAGCAACCGTAGGACTAGAAGCAGTGTGGTTTAGTGAGACAATCTGGAAGCAAGACAGAGAGGGAGTGCTCCCCGTTTGGAGGGATGTGCCAGTATTCAGGGTAATGAGAAATGGAGACTCGGAAGGAGATGTAATTAATGAACAGGGAAGGCAGATGGATGACGGGGAGGTGGGTGGCGTCACGCTACTCATATGTTCTTTTAATAAGTAAAATTATAGCAAAATTTCATTCACTCATTGCAAACAAGGTTATGCAATTAGGATCCTGCTGCCGTTAAAAGCTTCCAGAGAATGTTTACTTTAAAAATCAAACTTGTTCTCTTTCCAGAGACTTAATTTTATTTAGTGCTCAATTTTGGTGTTTACTGGTTCTGCATTTTCTCATGTAGATTAAGATCCAGTTTAGAGATGAAATATATGGGCAGTCTGGCTGCGGAAAGCACAGAGGAATGATGCGATGGGCCCTGAGGACCCGCTTGTTAGACAGCGTTTTCACGTGGTCACATGGAATTGTCTAATGACTTTTATGAGCAAACAGGTAATAGTTTTATCACAGACCAAAAAAAAAAAAAAAAAAAGAAATCTTTGTTAAAAAGCACTGAATGAAGTTTTGGATGCTTCCTTTAAACTTTTTAAATTTTTCAAATTTTCAATCAATAGCGTTTTTTTTTTTTAATATTGTGGTAAAAGACACCTAACGTAAAAATTACCATCTTAACCATGTTTAAGCATGCAGTTCAGTTAGTTTTAAGTATATTCACGTTGTCCTAAAACAGACCTTTGGAACTTTTCATCTTATAAAACTGAAACTCTCTACCCATTAAACAACAGCTCCCCATTTCTCTCTTCTCCCAGCCCTTGGCCACCGCTATTCTTTCTGTTTCTATGAATTTGACTACTTTAGATATCCCATGTCAATGGAATTATACAATATTTGTCTTTTTGTGACTGGCTTATTTCCCTTAGCATGATGTCCTCCAGGTTCACCGTGCATGTGACAGGATTCTTTTCGTTTTTAAGGCTGAGTAATATTCCATTGTATGTCTGTACAGTTTGAGCATCCCTTATCCAAAATGCTTGGAACCAGAAGCGTTTCAGGTTACAGATTTTTCCAGATTTTGGGATATTTGCATTTTTCTTACCAGTTGAGCATTCCTAATTCAAAACTCTGAAATCTGAAATGCTCCAGTCAGCATTTCCTTTGAGCATTGTGTTGGTGCTCAAAAAGTTTCAGATTTTGGAGCATTTTGGACTTCAGATTTTTATATTAGGGATGTTCACCCTGTACCTCATTTTATTTATTCATCTGTTGTTGAGCATTTGGGTTGCTTCTACCCCTTGGCTATCGTGAGCAGTCTTGCTATGATCACAGGTGTGCAAATATCTTTTTTAAGACCCTGCTTTTGGTTCTTCCGGGTATATACCCAGAAGTGGGATGGCTGAATCATACGGTGGTTCTGTGTAATTTTTGAGGAGACTCTATACTGTCTTCCATTGTGGTTATATCGTTTTACAATCCCACCAACAGTGTGCAACGGTTCCAGTTTCTCTACATCCTCACAAATGATTTTTTTCTTTTCTTTTTTTAATACATTGACTGCCATATGAGTTGTATTTAACTCAGGCTAGTTTTGAGCCTGGGGCTTCCTGAAGCAAAACCCTGCAGTTGGTTTGTGAAAATGTTACTTGTTGATGTTCTTATTGTTACTATTAATATTGACAATTTAATTATAAAAACTTGGATTGTGTTGCATATAACTCATGCACAGAAAACAATGAAAAATAACAAATTAGAAAGGATTGTTTTAATAAAACACCACGTTCCCAGGAAAAAAAAAATTTTTTTTCTAGTGTGGCAGTCAATGTATTAAAATAGTAACCAACCCTAATGGGCATGAAGACAATCTAGTTTCTTACCTATTACATTGAACATTTCCTTATGCTTATACTCATTTATATACTAAAGGTATTATGATTTGAGATTTATCTATGTTTGCTGCTGTACTACCCAAAGAGAGGATGATTAAAACATACATATATTTAAGTACTGTTTACATAAGAATATTCCAGACATTGTTCTCCTTTCTCTCTTTAAGGTGGGGTGCTACTTTTTTGCTTACTATGTAGTGGAATATTCAGTTCAGTCAATGTTAATTGAGTGCTCTTGTGTGGCAATTGAGACCATGAAGATAACCAAGACACAGTTCTTGCCCTCAAGGAGCTGATGAGAAGCAGCTGTATTTCGCAGGAAGGGGTAAGGGGTAAATAAAGTGGCAAAGGGAGGTGACCATGGGTTACCAGATGAGGAGCCAGGTGAGAGATGGGGAAAGGGAACCTCACCAGGCTCCTTTTGTGAAGTGGGCTGAAGAAGGCTTCTTGCAGGTAAAGCCAGAGCTGACCTTGGAAGATAGTGGGAGTTCACCTGCTAACTTGGGGTGTGAGTGGAGTCCCTGCAGTTCGACCCACTTGAGCAAAGGTAAAGCCTGTACAGGAGACCCCGGGTGGCACAGTGCTATGTGGACATGGTGTTCAAGGAGGTGATAGGCACAAGATGAGGCTAGTGAGGTTGGCTGGATAAATGTCAGAGAGCTCGGGTTTTACCGCATCGTACATGGATGTGGGCAGTGCTGAAGGTGAGGTGGAAGTGGAGGCAGAGAGTAGGTCAGAGGTTTTCATGAAATTCCAGGTGAGATGATAAGGGCTGAACCAGGGCAGTGGAAGTAGGGATGAGGAGAAGGGAGAGGGGTCTGCAAAATACTTAGAAACATTAGCAGCCATTTGCTGTTTGATTAAATGTGTAGGTGGTCAGGAAGAGAGAAACTTGAAGATAACTCCCAGATTCTGGTGGTGGTTCCCTGAGCTGAGATTAGAAATGCAAGAGTGGAAGCTGAGGACACAGGGGATTGGACCTTTCAAGTTTGTGTCTGTAAAAGATACAAATAGTGATGCCCAAGTTGTCTCGGGTTTGTGTGTCAAACTTGGCAGAGAGCTTGATAGGGAGACAGACTCTGGGGGCTCATTAGATGTAGACGGCAGTGAAAGCTAAGAAAGCAGATTAGGTAGCCCCCAAAATAGGATGTAGGGCAGAAAGAGCAGTGGGCCTCTGTGTAAACCTGAGGTGTCCCCTGAGTTGGAGGTGTGTGGAGAGAAAGAGGAGCCCACCAGGGAGCTGGAGAATGAGCAACTAGAGTTAGGATGGACCAGGAAAGAGTAGTGTCACAGGGGCTGATAAAGTAGGAACGTTCCAGAAAAAGTAAGTGGTCAGCAACTTCAGAATGCAGCAAAAGAGGTTTGGAAACGTGAAGATTTTTTGAGTCATTTTGCAGCATCAAAATACAAGCACTAAATAAGTTGGCAGAGTGAAAATGCTACAAAGCAGTGTTCAGATTGTGGAAACCTCTGCCCCAGCAGTTTGGCTTGGTGGTGGTCGGGGGAAAATAATTTCAGTTAAATGTAGAGTGAATGTGTTCTTTCAAGAAGCTTAGATGGAAAGGTGAAAGAGAGGTCCAAGGAAGATTTTTTTTCATTAAGGGGAGAGACTTGAGCGTGTTATAGGGGAGGGGAAGGGGTTGGTAAGTGATTCAAAGAGCTAACATTATGGAGGGTTTGCTCCTCTCAGAAGCTCCACATGAATGAACTCATTTCATCCTTACAACAGCTCTCTTGAGATGCAGTGACTATTAATATTCCCAGTTTGCAAATGAAAAAATGAAGACACATGAAAATGGAGATTAAGTGGCTCCAGCCGACACGGGCAATAAGAGAGCTCAATTTCTTATAACCTGTGTAGACCTCACTGTTGACCACAGCACTGAAAGGTCTCTGGGTTTTGAGGGAGAAGTTGAAGATTTAGGGTAAAGATGGAATAATTAATTGAACCGGGTTCTAGAAGGCACCAGAGGAGATGGAACGAAATGTTTGTGACATTAATATGTATATATTTTAAAAGAGAGTAAAAGTGAAAAATTTAATCCTATAGGGAAAATAGGGAAAATGGACAAAATTGGATAGAGAACACCTCCTAAATGTAGATGGACTTGACTCTAAAGAAGGGTGCTTGAAGGATAACTTTTGTGATGGGTTCATTACTTCGCTTTTCATCATCAGTGTTGTTGATGGTCCCTTTGTTAACCTGAAACTGACTTTCTACTTTTCCTGGTTCTGCCTTCTGCAAGGACAGTGGTTTTGATTTCTCCTCCTGTATGTAGTGGTCCTTTTAGTGACATTTATGGAATGTTCTATTTCTTTACTCTCAAGGTTTGAGTTGTCATTGAGTATGTGGCATTCAGTTATTTTTATAGTGTTATCTCAAGAAGAACCTACTGTGTTTTTTGTTGTTGTTTTTAGCAGTCTAGTGACTTAATAGCATGCATTCCATTTTTATTGGTGACTTGTACTGAGAAGTCTTCTGCTGGGAACATATTGAAATTGTTGCGGTGTGGCTTAATGTTACGTGTATTAAAAACTAAGAAGCTTGTCATACCCTCTGAAATGTATCTGCATTCCACATTAGCCTAGGAAGAAGATGTTCCTGACCCTGATTTGGTGGGTGAGGGAAATAAGGGATGCCTATATTGGATGATTTGCTAAGCCATACACACGTGCACAGATCCACGATGTACAGGCTTCAATAATGGGCAAATAGAACTCTGCAACTCATTTTGCGTTATAGCTCCCAAATAAGGTGCTAGCATGGTTTATTTATGAATTTACCCTGAGAGCTATAATTCAAATCCTTGGCCAATCAAATGGAAAAATAAATTATTTGGGAGTAGTGTTTTACTTAGAACCCATTAAAGCAATTTAAGTGCAAGTTTTTTTCAGGTATAAATACCCAGCTCTCTGTGGTAGGACAAATGTAAATGTAGGAATATCTTTATTAATGCACTTGGTGAGATTGAGGGAGAATGCATACAGTACAGTCTTTTAGAGAACTCAGCAGTAGCCATAAATCCATTTATGAACAATTCAAGTAATAGAGCTTTGCAGCATAGTGTTAGCTTTCAATAATGATGTCTTTAAAAAAAAAAAATCAGAGGTTTAAATGTAATGCATGGGGAAATAGGGCACAATAAATTTGAATGCGTAAGCATTACTTTTTGGTGGATCCAGCAGATTCTCTTATTTTTTAATTTATTCAGGTTGTTGAATTTCAGTTATTTAAACAGGGGATGAGATATAGTCTAGGGAAAGTCCTTTGCTTATGCTATATAGTTTAAGGCCTGCTGCAGTTTTTCTTGAGCTACATACACTCCATAGTGTTGGAGGAACAGAAGAACTCAGAAGTTCGCTGGCTGCCAGTTTTGTATCTTAAGGCTGTAGGCAAGCACCGAGCTTCTTCACTCTGAACCCCCAGCCTTAGCTCCCCAGTCTGTGTTTCATACACTCACATGCTGGGTGCCTGGAAGGAGAGTGAAGAATATTATGGTAATTTACTCAATGCAGCATCCTGCGCAGGACCTTGCTACTAGGAGATGTCCAGGAAAGACTTGTTGGTAGTTTTCACCTTGTCTTGCTAGAAAAGCCTGTGGAGGAAATCTCTGCTTCTAGGAATGTCAACTTTCAAATAATCCTGGCAAGGTAGCTGCGTCCTATTCTTAACTCCAATGGGGGCGGTTGGTGGGGGGACTTCCTTTGATAATACAGTGCAGCATTACACTGCCCACAGTGCCAGGAGCAATTGCGTGATATTCTTAGTGCTTGTATCTTAAGTTCCTGTTCATCTTTTATTTATTTCTGGCAGGTCACTGTTCACAGGCCCCAGGAAGTTAGTGGCAAGTTTGTCCTTAGTCCTTAGCAGCAGTAACGTTCAAGAGTTGCTGGAACCTATTCATCTCGTTATCACTACCCAAATATTACATAAGCTGGAAGGCCTTCTTGGTGGGAAGCACCCTCTTCCTAGGATTTCAGCCTGTCCCTTTCTCTCTGATCAGGAGAGAAGGTAGAAAACAGCGATTGTCCCCGCGGTGGTCTCTGTTGTTCACTTCACAAGGTGGCATGCAGTGTGCACTCCCCGGGGATTGTGCACGAGGCTAGTGCGGAAATGAAGAGCTGCCCGAAGGCCAGGAGGGATTTCATAGCTGGCAAACCCACCGTCCCTGCGGTGTCGTTACTTAAGCCCAGGGTTTTGCTGCTCACCTCTCATTTTCCTGGAATGGCGCGTAGATGTAGTGGCGTTGAGCTGGGACTGCTGCCTTTCCTTCCTTGTATTTGCCCATGAGCTGTCCGCTCCTCCTGCAGTGCTTTCTGGACCAGGTCCAGCTGTCGATCCACATGGAAAACATCTACCAATATTTAGTGTCACTGCTAGATCTCCCAGCATCAGTTTTCTGTTACTGCATATTCAATAATAATAGGGAGGAAAAAAACCCCAACCCTCTATGTAAATGCTATTTGAATTTCACAGTTAGAGTAGACATGTAAAGATTTAGTTGGCTTTAAAATGTAAATTTAAAAGTTCCTGGTAGGAAAAGCATATTTCTCTAAGGGTTTTTAATCCCAATAATTCAACTCCTGTTCCTTTGCATGTAAAATTAATCCTTACCAATGGGTACCAATGCCTGAACGGAGAAGGTGGAAAGTCTTGGCAGATGGCTATCTGTAGCTCTTCATCGATAATTTTTTTTTTTTTGACTTGAAATAGTGTCAAGCATTTTGCTAGGAGAATATGCTTTGCTGGACTCTGCCAGGTTTATTCTGGCTGTGTTCCTATTAGTGGGTTTCAGGGGCTTCCTGTGGACAATTATTACGGTTGGTGTGGAGGAAGAATGGAATACATTATTCTTACCTCTTCTTAAAAAAAAAAAAACCAAATGGCATCCTTCCCTTCTCTCCAGCCAGCTGTCAGATGTGAATGCCTGCCCCAGTTTGCTCTGTCACACATACTGAGTTAGCCGGCTGTGATGAGAGCTGGCAGCAGCCCATTATAGTGAATAGTGATTGCCGATTGCCAAACACACCCAAAAGCTCTTGCTACAGATGTCTAAGAAACCGGGATAACAGATTTGCCTCCGGGTTTCAATACGTTGATTTCTTGCTCATTTTGACTATAGGTCTCCCATTGAAAAAGAGGGGAAAAAAGGACAACTTTGAATTAAAAATGAGATTTCTTTATAGGTTTAGTCTGTTTATTAAGATGACTTGCTCTAAAAAGAAAGTTTCGTTGGATACTCTCAAAGTTCTTTGTAAAAATATCCCCATTATACAGATGCTGACAACATTCCATGACCAAAAGGCTTGTCTGGGTCACCTAAGGATCTGGTTGGAATCCAAAATAAAACTGGTTCCCAGGTGACTAATTACCACTTTCTATATCATGCCTGGAAAATACACAGTTTCTCATGCCAGGAGTCTATGGCACGGCAAAAAATGCTGCTCAGGCAGCTTCCTGAAGCGCTGTAAGCTTTTCCAGGTTTTTTAATGTCATAGAAAAAATATCAGTGGATATGAATCTGTTGTGCTGAAGTTGGATGACGGAACTTAACAATTACAAAAATGCCTTTGATCCTTTGGGCTGATTGCTTTGGGTTGGAGCCTGATATCAGGTAGGTCAAAATATAAAGGGCCATCTGCCTACCTTCTTTCCCACCTGTTTTTTTTTTTTTAATATGCCTGGAGAAAAGAGCTCATGTCTGCTTTTAATGGACTGTGAAGTCTTGGCAACTACTTCTGTAGAGGACACTTCCTTTCCAGGAAATCTAATTTCAAGAAAATGGTTGCATTTCTGAAAGTCTTTCCCGTGTGATCTCTAGACAGTCTTCGTTACTTTGAAAACGAAAGCCTGGTTTTAATATTTTTACACCTTGCATAGATTCAGTGCAACTGATTTCGTGCTTGTCCAATGGGCGTCCTGTTGAAGTATGAGTTAAATTTACGAATTGTGATCTTTAGTTGTCTTTTTACTCATGTGTTTGTTTTATCCATATATCCGTTATTTATTTGGACTTAAACATATCCCAGGAATTGTGCTAGACTGAGAATATAGTTTGCATCATCCCATTTGAAGTTTGTATGATTCTGCAACTCTGAAGAATGTTTTGTATTTCTTGTAAAGAAAAAAATGATTTTCTTTTCCTTACAGCTAAATTTACTTAGTAAAAAAGTGTTGCATTTTATGGTGCATCAAATTTTACAATTTCCTAACTTGCCAAGGATCATGTTGTTTATTTTTTTATTTTTATTTTTTTAAAGCTAGTCAAGTGAAATTAGGGGAGTGGAGAAGGAAAAAAACAATATCACTGGTTGTGATCAATAAGTGGTAAACACCACTGCACTTGGACCAGCCTGGTGTTTATTCTTGAACATTGCAAGCACCATTCTAAGTCTGTAACACAGGTATACATTTTTACCTGTGTTTCTTAGAAATAATGGATAAGCAGTTGAAAAATAACTGTT
>CAUYRT010045795.1:0-50831 GCA_963574885.1 Lepilemur ruficaudatus
GGAGATACCTCAAAGAGCTACAGGTAGAATTACCATTTGATCCAGCAATCCCATTACTGGGCATCTACCCAAAAGAACAAAAGACATTCTATAAAAAAAGACATCTGCACTAGAATGTTTATAGCAGCACAATTCACAATTCCAAAGTGTGGAAACAACCCAAGTGCCCATCAATCCATGAGTGGATTAATAAAACGTGGTCTATGTACACCATGGAGTACTATTTAGCTATAAGAAACAATGGTGATGTAGCACCTCTTGTATTTTCCTGGATAGAGCTGGAACCCATTCTACTAAGTGAAGTATCCCAGGAATGGAAAAATAAGCACCACATGTACTCCCCACCAAATGGGTTTCACTGATCAACAGCTACGTGGACATATAGGAATAACATTTATTGGGTGTCGGGCAGATGGGAGGGGGAGGTGGGGATGGGTATATACATACGTAATGAGTGTGATGGCACCATCTGGGGGATGGACACGCTTGAAGCTCTGACTTGGAGGGAGAGGGAGAAGGGCAACACATGTAACCTAAACATTTTTACCCCCATAGCATGCTGAAATAAAAAAAAAAAAAAAGCACACAGCGCTCTCACTTCATCCTTCCTATCACTGCCATTGTTATCAGTTTTAATTTCCTGTTTTCTTTGAAAACTTCTACTATTTTTCATGTCAAATGCTAATGTCATTATAAAGGCTCAAATTTTATGCCTGAATTTCTGTAATATCATCTTCCATTTAGGTTTTGTTTTCTATTCTTGCCTGTCCCACTTCCCACACTACCATTAATTCCTGTTGTGAATTTTTGAATACACATATCTAAGCACACCACTCTACTTGCTTTAAAATGCTATTCGCTTTTCTCTTTTTTCCCCACAGCATTTAAACTGCTATCTAGGTAGTTCATCTGGCTAAGGAAACCTGGTATATTATGGACACTGAAAAAGTTTTCAATCTTATACTTTTAAACAATCCTTTGTCCCACTCATAACAATTATGTGCCACATCATTCTCCAACCCACTCTCGTTATCCATATCAGTTTTCTCTGAGGTCTCTGAACATCAAGCTTTCTACCTGCAAAGATTTGAAACACGCCTGAAATCTTAGCCCCACCCTCAGTGTCTTGCCTACCTGACTCCTGCTGAATGTAAACACTTTTTTATTATTATATTTAACTCATACAACATGATGTTTTGACATCCATATACATAGTGAAATGATTGTCAAACAAATTAACACATCCATTTCCTCACATAGTCACTTTTCTGTGCTTGCGGTAAGAATGCCCGAAATCTACTCTCTTGGCAAATTTCCAGCATGCAGTGGCATCTACTACAGGTATCACGCATGTGTCAGACTGCGTCAGGGAAAACATTCCTGACACCCAGACTGGCTGCATCCCCGCCACGTGCTCTGTGCAACACTGTGCTTCCTTGCAGCACTCAGTGTATTCAGCGTCACTCACCATGTGATAAGTTCCAGGTGTGTAGGGTTAAGTCTGTGAGTTCAAAGCTATCCTCACGTGACCTGAAGCATCGAATAAATGTTGAGTAACGCTTTGTTAACCAGCACTGTCTGACACAAGTCCCACTCCAATGAAAGAAACCATCTCCTCTGTAAGGCCCACGTCTGCAGTGCTTCCCAGCCCGCCCTCCCCAGAGCCCCACAGTGAAACTTTATCCTTCCTAGATCTCAATGCTATGCTTTATGGTAGGGTTTTAAAAGTCTAAAATCTTTCTCACTTAAAAGAAATTATATGTATATAAAAAATAAAAAGAAACATATAAACAAAAACTCTCTTTCCCTGTAACTGGAATCCCAGTCCTTTCCTCAGCTTCATAGCCATCCTTAGGTGAATTGGATAATCTCAATTTTTCAATTTTCTATGTTCTGACTATTCATGTTGCTTTTATTTTCATTCCTCTCCATCACTAAAAGTTTGACCATTAATTCCATGTAACTAAATGGGATGGATCTATTTTGGTGTTTGAATGCTTTGCTGTCAACAATATTTGACACTGTTTATCATTCCTCTAATTCATTTATAATTAAAAAAACAAGCAAAACAAAAAAAAGATATTAGTTCTTTGTTTAGACTAGCCATATAATGTGTATACTTGAAATTGGAGAAATAGTAGCAGAGCAATTTTGAGGTCTCACCCAGGAAATCACTTGCTCCCGTAGGCATATCAGACCCCGATTGCCTTCTATAGTCCCAAGAATAAGGCTAATTAACAGCCAGTATTGAAATGAGGCAAAGATTTTATCATTTTTTTTTCTTGTCCTGTGTTGAGCAAATGACTAGTTTCCCATAGGCGAGGTCAAAAAGAAAAAAAAAAATTGATGTATATATTTTTAATACTTATTTTTGTTTTAAAGCAAAATTTCCCCATGCTTTCAACCCATTCTCAAAGTTTTATTTAAAAGATTTTCGGTCTAGAAATGCCAGATAACTATTAGTGTGCAATCCTTCTTCTAACCTGCAGCCTAGAGTTTTTCTGCTCGTACAAATGAAGCAGGATGTGGTCAATGTTCCAGAACCTGAAATTATATGCATCTCATTTGTTTATGCATTCATATATTCAAGGAATATTTGTTGAGAATCTCTGTATTCTGGTCACTTTGCTAAATGCTGAGGGTAGAATGTCTTTTCTCAGCCCCTGAACTGAGAAGGTTACCCGGTGATACCTTTTTACAAATATAGCCCTGCATGAATAATCATCCTGCATGCTTTGTACCAACCACTGTTGAATTTGGCCATCTCCAGCTGCACAAATCTCTAACAAAATGTTGGGTAATACTGTCTAATTGTATGTTGATAATCTAATAGCTATGACCAGGTGAGATGCATTAAAAGATTGGAATATTTGAAATATATTTTCATTTATTTAAAATAGGTGAAAGGAGACCTAATATCATTATCTAAATAAATATAAAAATAAAAAATACATAGTAGTTAAATAAAAACTTATTTAAAAGGAAAGAATGCAAATTATTTTCAATCTTCAATGAACAAATAGGTTTATACTTTCTGATGAGGTATGGAAAACATTTCTATTAAAGATAAGGTCAAGAGTACACTTTATAAACAATGAAAAAATCAGTATTATTAATATTTATAACAGTTATTTATTGATAGTTAGATACATTATTATTAATGCTTTGAGATATGTTGCCTCTTTCAATTCTGTTAGAAATCTTGAGACATTTTCAGATTTTGCAGATCATGCACCTGAGACTTAGAATTTTGACCCAATGACAGACCTGGTATTTGAATCCAGATCTATCTCACTTCACAGAGTATGTTCCTAATCAATATACTACAAAGGATGATCCAAACATTTAGTATCTCCATTATTTAGCTTAATGTTTGGCCGTGCAATAAGACTAAAGTGCATCAGAATAAAATGAGTTAAAATTTTGAAGTAGACCAAATGAGCATTATTTTCTGATGCATCATGTTGTTTGTTTAAATATGTAATTGTGTGTTTTATATAAATAACTTATCTCTGGTTACACATAGAAATAACTGGTAACAGTAGCTGGCACTGGGAAAGGAAAAACAGTGTGGTGAGTAGCAGGGGCACACACTTTAACTGTATAACCTGTAGAACTTTTGAATTTTGATGCTTGGCTATGTTTTACCTGCTGAGAAGGAAACAAATTACATTATCAAAAAAAGAGGGAAAATAAGAATTACTGATTTAAAGCTTTTTCTAATGGTCTGATAATGCATACTGCTAATACAATTTCATTCTATTTTAGACCTTTGCCAGAAATACAGAGAATATCAAGACTTACTTTGTACTAGGAAAAAGAATCAGGATATTGGAGTATGTTTCAATCCCCAGTAAATAGTTTGAGTCTCAGATAGCAGAATTTACTAGGAAAAAAAATCATTTATTTCCTAAATTTTCTTTTTCTTGTATTTTTAACATATAAAATGGAGGAAATAAATCCTGCTTTTAGAATATCATTAATTTCATTGACAGAAATTTATATTAAGTACATATTTCAGGACAAACCACATGCTATATGCTAGTTGTGGCTAACAAGGAGCATAAAATTAAAAAGATATTCTTTTTTCTTTCCTGACCATGGTAACATAAGACTTATTACTATGGTAGTTTAATAAAATAAGTCAAAAAGTAAAAATAGTTAGTTGTCAAAAAATTGCTATAAAATATTTATAATTATCTAGAATGATGCTGCCAGGACAAATGTGTTTGTTATTTACCTCCTAAACATAAAATCAAATTATAGTATTTGAATTTAAATATGTTATTCATTTTTATCAGTAGCCAATATTGTGAAGTAAACATTCTAAGCAAAATTCTGTTATTTTTCACATGCAATTCTCAATAATATATGTATACTTTTTGCTTTCTACTGAACGAAAATTGGGGCCTTTGACCTTTGCAAGAAAACCAATTATGTAGCTAAAATTATACAGCAAACACATGTCATAGATATATCCAACAATGAATTTTTATGAAATTTTTATTTTTTTCTACTCTCAATAAAAATCCAATTTCCATTTTAATGATGTGTTCTACAGATATGATATACATATATATTTTAATATTAAAATCTGTGCCGGTCCTAGTCTGTGAGGAAAATAAGTGTATTTATTTGTGTTATATCTATTCAACCTATATTGCATAGGTTGTCTTTTGTATATAAAGATGACACTATTAATTGGCCATCAATTGTGCAAGTGCATTTAGTTGTTCTGTCAATAAAGTGAAAGTTTTGCCATGAGCAATCTCTATTCATACATGCAATTCCTTTTGTGACAAATAGCATTCTTTCGTGAAATATGAATATTTATAAGTCTGTGATTAAAGAAAATAATTGTGCTGTTTGTGATTTAACCAAAACTTTATATCAAAACAAA
The DNA here is from genome assembly GCA_963574885.1 of Lepilemur ruficaudatus. Classification (NCBI taxonomy): domain Eukaryota; kingdom Metazoa; phylum Chordata; class Mammalia; order Primates; family Lepilemuridae; genus Lepilemur; species Lepilemur ruficaudatus. Next base: position 4,901 of record CAUYRT010045795.1, read on the forward strand.
ATAATTTAGATAATGAAACAGTTTATAATCACTGCATTACTTAGAACTTTTGTAATGGAGCTGAGACTGTTTTATATAAATGAATAACATTTTTAAGACATGGGAAGAAAATAAGTGAATAAACATAAAACACTGACTCCTGGTTGTTGAAAATAGTTGTATGCTATATAAAGAAGATTTTTATTTTTTTAGTTTACTTCACAAAATATAGTTAAGACCCTTAGACCAGTATTATTAGCTATTATAAGTCCCAGTATTCTACAGGACTACAGAATATTAGAATTGGGTTTACAATATATATTAATAACAAAGAAAAGCTCTGATTTGATATCATTCTTTATCTATATGTCAGAATTATTAATATACCATTTATTTATTCACTTAGCAGAAAATTGAGCCATACTAATCATAGAAAATGTAAATGTGAATTAGATATAGAGTTGTAGACATTGTAGGACTGAGAATATATTAATATTATAGAAGGAAGATTTGCATACCTATGTATCTATATAGTTACATAACATCTATCTAAAGATAGCCAAATATATTTACGTAAATAATTGTTATTAAACATCCTATCAAGATAAGGAATACTATTACACAAAGAATTGCCATTAACAGAAACAATAAACAAAAAGAAAATAAGGGTGAAATACTAAAATAGCATTATATTATGAAAGTACAATTTTATATGTCTTCAGAATCAAGCTAAAAACACAAAATTTCTTGAAATAATCCAAGAGAGCACACAGATAAATATGAGGAATAACTAAAAATACTTGAAAACAGAACACAATATTTAAAATAAAGATGCCATTTTGTTCAAATCACATTTGTAAATATGTCCAGTAATTGCAATTCCTTACATAGTACCAGTTAAAATTTCTAACAAGGTTTACTCAGACAAATAGAATCAACTAATAAAATTTCTTGGAATCAAGATAAAGAAAATAACAAATTAATTATTCATTTGAAAATATTATTTAGTATCCTACCATATTTTTAGCACTCGTTTAGAATATGGGGTTATTTGAGTGAAAAAAGTGGCTACTTCATGGAGATTACCTTCTATTATAACCTAATAGTAAAGTAAATAAAATAACACTAGGAAATGGCCAATTGATACAGAGAAAAGAGGGAGAAAGTACTTACATATTTTTCTTAGGTGCTTCAAAAATCAATATTTCCAGTGTAATTAACACAGGTACTTTAAATAATTTTAAAAGATCACGTTAATATTTTTTGTTGGGAATATCATTTGGCCTCAACTATTAATAAAGCTATTCTTCAGTGAAAAATATTTTTCACACTTTGTCATTAAGTATAATCTAATTGTTGTGCAACCATCACTACCACCATCCATCTCGAACATTTTCATCTTCTCCTCAGAAATTGTACCTATTAAACAATCACTCTTCATTTTCCCTTCCTTCCAATGCCTGGCAACCGTTATTCTCCTTCCTGTCTCTGTGAATTTCACTCTAGATACCTTAAATTAAAGGAACCATATAATACTTATTCTTTTGTAACTAGCTTGTTTCACTTAACCTAATGTCTTTAAGGTGCATCCATATTATAGCATGTATCAGAATTTCCTTCCTTTTTAAGACTAAATAATATATCCCTTATATATCTGTATCTATTGAAGTTATCTATCTATATGGAAAACGTCAAAAAGCATATAGATATCATATTTTATTTATCTGTCAGTGGACATTTGGGTTGCTTCCACCTATTGGCTATTGTGAATACTGTTATAAGCATGAGTGTAGAAATATCTGTTCAAGTCCTTTTTTTCAGTCCTTTGGGGTATATACTCAAAAGTGGAGATGCTGGATCCCTTGGTGATACTATGTTTCATGTTTTGAGGAAATGTCATAGTGTTTCCAACAGTGGCAGTACCATTTTACATTCCTACCAGAAATGCACCAGGGTTCAATATTTCCACATCCATTCCAATACTTGTTGTTTTGTGTTTGTGTGTGTGTCTGTTTTCTTTCATTTTTTTTCATTATAACGGCTATCCTAATGGGTATGAAATGGTACATCACTGTGGTTTTGATTTGCTTTTCCCTTATGATTAGTGACATTGTTCAGTTTTCATATGCTATTGATCATTTGCATATCTTCTTTGGGGGGGGGTTGCACTGTGGGTATTGATTGCTCTGTTCCATGTGCAGAGAACTTTTAATCATTTCTATAAGGAAGGTCTAGTAGTGACAAATTACCTTAGTGCTTGCTTGTATAAGAAAGACTCTATTTCTCCTTCATTTATGAAATTTAGTATTGCTGGATACACAATTCTTGGCTGACAGTTACTCTTTTTAGCAAAGACTAAAAATGGTACTTCACCCCCTTCTGGCTTGAAAGGCCTCTACTGAGAGTTCTGCCATTAGTCTGACAGGTTTTCCTTCAGAAGTAACTTATTGCTTTTACCTCACAAATAGTATGATTTTCTCCTTAACTTTGGATTTGGTCAGCTTGATTACTATATGTCTTGGTGATGTCATATTTCCTAAGAATGTTCCAGGTGTTTGATGACTATCCTGTGTCTGGATATCTAAACCTCTAGCAGTACCAGGGAAGTTTTCCTCTATTATTTCCTCAAATAAGTTTTCCATGCTTATTTCTTTTCCTTCTTCTCCCTCAGAGATTCCTATAATTGTTAATTTAGTTCTTTCTGCACAGTCCCATATTCTCGCAGTGATCGTTCATTCTTCTTTATTCATTTTTTCTACATTTTACTGACTGGGTTACAGGTTACTTGGAAATCATTGTCTTGAAGCTCTGAAATTTTTTTTCTTTTTCTTTTTCTTTTTTCTTTTTCTTTTTTTTCTTTTTTCTTGAGACAGAGTCTTGCTCTGTTGCCTGGGCTAGAGTGCCATGGTGTCAGCATAGCTCACAGCAACCCCAAACTCCTGGGTTCAAGCAATCCTCCTGCCTCAGCCTACCAAGTAGCTGGGACTACAGGTGTGCACCACCACACCTAGCTAGTTTTTTCTATTTTTAGTAGAGACAGGGTCTCACTCTTGCTCAGGCTGGTCTTGAACTCCTGAGCTCAAGCAATCTTCCTGCCTTGGCCTTCCAGACTGCTAAAATTACAGGCATGAGCCACCACACCTGGCTATGAAATTCTTTCTTCTGCTCAGTTTAGTCTGTAGTTGAAGGTTTCTGCTGTATTTTGAAATTCTTTAAGTATTTCTTTCATTTCTTTATGTTCTGTTTATCATTTCTAATGTTATCTATCTCTTTATTGCAGTTTTTGTTCATGTCCTGAATTATTGTTTTGGCTTCTTGGAGATGATTTTCTACCATTACTTCAATTCCATTCATTTTATTTGCCATCCATATCTGAATTCCATGGCTGTCATTTCAACAATTTTCTTTAGGATGGAGCTCATTACTGGAGAACTATAGTGATTCTTTGGGGGTGTTGTGATAGCCTGATTTTTCATGTTGTCAGAGTTTTTATTCTGATTCCTTATCAACTAAGGCCTCTTCTCTCAGCTTAAAGCAGGTCACAGATAAGGTAGACATGTTCTCCCCTGTTGGGTCCTCTGTTGGCACCTCTGTTGCTCAGTGAAGATAGGGAGGGTTCCCTTGGATAGTATGCTTGTGTCCTACTCTGGAAACTTATCCAAGAAGGAGAGAGGATGAAGCACTGTGAAACTTTATCACTGCTGCTCTGCCGTCTCTCCCCTGTTCCCGTGGGTTAGTCGCATGCCACAGTAGGAGGGCCAGCCCCTGGTCCAAATTGAGTAGCCTGGTCAGTAGGACAGGGTATATGTGGGAGATAGAGGAGGTCTGCTAGGTGTGGCACACATGCATGCAGGCTTTGATGGCTGAAGTACCTGCCGGAGGAGTGCGGCAAGGCGCATGCAAGCTGTGGCACATGTGCAGGGCTCAGCAAGTGCACATGGCATAGCAGGCTCAGGAGGCAGAGCAAGTCCTCCAGGTGGAGTGGCCCCCTGGTGTAGAGTGAGCCAGTGAGTCACAGCCCATATGTGGGATAAAGCAGGACCCTGGGACAGAGCAGGCTTGAGGGGGAAGGTGCCTCTGTTGGATGGAACAGTTCCGCAGGGCACACTTATCATGCATGTGGGCTGGGGCAATCACGGAGCAGGGTGCATGGGGTAGGCCATAGGTAGCGTGTGGGGCCCAGAGCACCTGCACTGACAGCATGAGTCTGCAGTGTGTAGTCTGCCCAGATCCATAGATGGGTATTGTGCTGGCTTATGTCCCACTAGGGGCCTCCCAGGATGTAGCAGCAGCTGTAGTCCAACAGCCACGATAGTGAATAATGGAAGCCATGGTCCATGGGCATATGCTCCACCCAGATGCTGTGTGAACTGTGGTTGAGCAGGATCACCCAGCACACAGCAGCAGGCAGTGGGCCCATGGTGTCCTGTTCTGTCTAGGCCCCTCAGCAGTGGCACAGGTGATAGAGGTGCAGGTGAGCACCAGGATTTTCCACTCGCTCCTTGCCTGTCAGGGACAAGGGGAGGCAGCAGTCTCAGATCTGACCCTTAGGGAGAAGTAGATGTTACAATAGCACCAGCGGCAGCAGCCAGGGCTCACAAGCCAGCTATCTCTTCTCTCCAGAGAAATACAGGTGCACAGGTCTCTGTATCAGTCTGGGGGCCTGCTGCGGTAGAGGGCCTCCTGCTGCTCCAGTTGCAGTAGTATCCTCAGAGGAAGTGTGGATCCCAGGAGTCTCTCCTTTGTCCCTTTCCCAAGTGTGGACACCTTCCCTAATCACCATCTGTCCTGCTCAGCATTTCATCCCACTTCTGTCTTCTTCATTTAATTCCCTCCTACTTTCCATGAATTCCTAGTGCTCTAGCTCAAAGGATCAGTCCAAGGGTGGATATCCATTCCACGTTTTCAAGCCTCTCTGTGAGAGTGACATTGTACAGGCTGCTTCTAGTCCACCATCTTGGCCACTCAAGCAAGATTTGACATATGTGTGCATTGAGAAATGATTTCATCAAGATAATTGACATATCTGACATTCACCTACTTATAATTTTTATTTTTGTGGTGAGAACATTTAAGATCTAATCTGTCAGCATTGTTCAAATACACAATATATTATTATTAAGTATGATTGCAATGCCATACAATTGATCTCCAGAGCCATTGCCCAATTTTTAGTCAGGTTGTTTGTTGTTTGGTTGTTGAGTTGAAAGAATTCTTTATATATTTCAAATATTAATCTTTTATCATATATGTGACTTGAAAATATTTTGAAGTTTTTTTTTCTTGAGTTTCTATATGTGAAGAGCATTTATTTCTGGGTAGAGTAATTGGGGTCATTTCTTTCTTTCTTTCTTTATTTCTTCTTCTTTTTGTTTTTTTTTTTGACCAAGATATTACCTTATAAGGGGAGTCATTTCTTCAAGTGAGATTTTCTTACTTTTTTTAAATTGACGCAATAATTATGCATATTTATGAGGTACATGGGAATATTTTTATACCTTGTGCAGTAATCAAATCAAAGTAATTAACATATCCATCACTTCAAGCATTTATCATTTTTTTGTGATAGGAACATCTAAAATCCTCTCTTCATAGTTTTCCCCATTGATGGGCTGCTTTTTCACTCTATTTATAGTGTTCTTTGATGCACAAAAGTTTTTTTCTTTTTAATTCTAAACTCCAGTTTACCTACTTTTTTGTTGCTGATGTGTGATTTTTGTGCTTGGAAAATGCTGTTATTTTTAATTTTAGACATGATCTTTCCACTGTCATTCTACAAAGTATATTACATACTTGCAACAATACAAATTATTAGACTTGACAGAATATGCTGATTGATTTCTCTGAATGTCTCACCTTCAAGATTGTGTGCTCCTTAACAACATTGTACTGGGAATCTATTTCTTAATAATAAATCATTGCAAAACTAACTATTCACTGAAGAAAACAACCATTTTATTTGCTTGTGGTTTTTCAGTTCAGCAAATTGCCCTGGGATTAGCTAGACAGGTAGACCTCTCCAGGTAGGTTTGTCTGCATCAGCTTAGTGCCTAGACTGTTACTGGAAGGTCTAAAATGATCTCACTCACCAAGGGAACCTGACTGCAGAGAATCGTGGAGATGATTAGTGGAGCACAGGTAACCTAAGGACAAAATCAATGTGAAGTCAACAGGGGTCCTACTTATTGCTGGCACCAGCAATAAGAAGAATGATTAGAGGCCTGGCATATCAGTAACATTTTAGGTATCTGGTGGTCAAGGCCGTGCTATCCCATTGTAAGTTAGTAAAGAAAAAAAAAAACCGCCACTTACATGTCCCATCACAAAGAAAGAAGTGCGATGCTAGACCCCATGTTATCTGTTGGTGTTGCACCTGCATTCCTCTCACACTTCATACTTTAACCACATGGAAAAACACTTACAATGAGCTGACACAAGAAAAGAAAGACTGAATATGGTTTCTAGAGGGGTTCTCTCAGTATGTGAGTACAAGCCGAAAATGAAAAGTAGCTATATTATAGCCTCTATCAAGAGTGACATTGAAAAATAAGATCAAAGGAAAATCATTGATCAAAGTCAATCATCACTCATAAACCACTGTGAGTGAACAGGGAAGTGATCGAAGATTAGAATATATACTGGTTCATGTGAGTGGTAAATAGATTGACATGCTATTTGAGGCTGGAAGATTAGAAGAAGATTGGGGACAAGGAAGTCTGGAGTAGACGCATGTTAACAAATATGTCAATATGAGTGTGAAGATCTTCATAATGCATATTAATGTCCACCAAAGAGAATTCAATATGGGAGAGGCACTGACCGTGAGATTAGACAGAATAACTCAGCCAGCTGATGTCAATTAGCCTGTATCTTTGGCCACCCCAATGCCAGCAAAATGAGTACTTGAAAGGACTTGTGTGTCAAGAGCAGGTAGCACTGTTCTTACACAGGGGGCAGAGATAGTGGCCATGAAGGGACTCAACAGTCTATGCTTCTCCCTTACCAAAGTTGAGATAGCTAACGGTACTAGTGAAATTGCAAAGGGGCATAGGCACTTTCGAAGGAAGTTTGGCAGTTTCTTACAAAGCTAAATATAGTCTTACCATATAGTCCAATAATCACTATCCTAGAAATTTACCCAAATGATCTGAAACCTTATCTTCACACAAACCTATACATGAATTTTTGTAACATTTCTACTCATAATTGCAAAAGTATGAAAGCAACTGAGATGCCCTTCAATAGATAAGTGAATAAACAAATTGTGGCACACACATACACAAGGAAGAATGTTAGATACATATTACTAAGTGAAAGAAGTCAGTCAGAAAAGGCTTCATGAGTGATTTCAACTAAAGACATTCTGCAAAAAGAAAAAACTATAGCACTTGTAAAAAGACAGGTGGTTTCCAAGGGTTCAGAGGAAGGAGAAAGAGGCTTGAAGAGGTGGGCTTGAAGCACAGGAGGTTTTCAAGACGGGTTAAACTATTCTGTGTGACACTGTAATTGTCGATACATGACATTATACATTTGTCAAAACCCAAAGAATTTTACAGCACAAAGTGTGAAACTAAATGTATGCAAACTTTTCAAAATCATTTAGCATGTCAGGGAAATATCAGGATGCAATGCAAAATGTCACAAAATATATGAAACAATCTCACTGACGGGGGTTGGGGTGGGAGAAAAAATTGGTGATCTTAAGTAATATCAGAAAGGAGTGAAGTTTATAAAACCAATATCGAGAGAAAGTCTAGCACTGTATTCTAGTTGATAAAGTTCTTTAAAAATATTTTATGTTTAATTTTTATGGACACATAATAGTTGTATATCTTTATAGGGTACATGTGATTCTTTGATACAGACATATACTGTGAATTAACCAAATTGTAAATTAACCAATCAGGATAATCGGGGCATCCGAAAGTTAAACCTCAGTTGTTTAACTTTTCTTTGTGTTAGGAACATTCCAGTTCCACTCTTTATTTCAGGTAGGTATGGGCTAACAATACTGATACTGCTATATGTATTCTGGAATTGAACATTTAAGTCAGTGGATAGCAGATGGTGGGAGTGAGGTTTCTTGCTGTCGGAATGGGAGTTTACAAAAAAGAAGGGTAAGAGTATAGAATGAGCCACGTGGTATTGGATTAGAGTTGAAGATTTCACTATGTGCTCATTTTTAGCTCTATAGATACAAAGGATTATAGATACAAATATTTATAAATATGTATATATACAATTATTATACTCATATATTTCATTGTTCTGCCAGCTTAGACAGCTTAGAAATGGAATAGAAACAAACACATACAGCACCAAGACCTTAGTTTCTAATACCATTCTCTACTAAACGGAGCCAAGACTCCTTGAAGAAATGGATGATCCCCAGAACTGAGGCAGGAAATATATAAGATGAGCCTAGAACATCTTACAGTCCCAGAAAGTAAGACAGTGCTCAACACACACACACACACACGCACGCACACAAACCCAAAACACAAAGATAAGGTATGTCAAAGGGAGCCCTGGGAAAGAATGCCTAAGGCTCAAATCTGCAACAATTTGACAAAGTAAAGTAGCAATGGATTTAATCTAAAATATAAAATAAGTATCTACCAGTTTTACTGATATAAATCATTTGATAAATAAATGGTGGATATGTGACAAATTTCCTTTCCAAAATTAAAAAAATAAAATGTGAGTACTCTTCCCTTAAGAAGGGGGAGCATGACTCCACATCCTTAAGTGTGGGCAGGGTGATTTATTTCCAAAAAGTACAGTGTGAAAGAAGGAAAAAAGAATAATGTTACTTAAGGTCACACTGCAGAAAGCCTGGGAACATCATCCCAGCCACATGATGGAGGTCAACCATGTACATCAGGTTGATAGTCTGTACTCTTGATATGATGTGATGAAAATAGCTCTTTAACTCTGTGGTCTTTTTCTCCAAAGCCCATAATATTTCTGACAAAAACATCACAAAAATTCCCAATTGAGGGGTATTCTACAAAATGTCTGACAAGTACTTCTTAAAACTTTCAAGGTCATTAAAAACAAGGAAAATCTAAGAAAATATCACATGCAATAGGAGCCTAAATAGCTGTGATTACTAAATGTAATGTAGTATCCTGGAGAGGAACGTGAAGTACAAAAAGTAATAAATAAATAAAATAAGTTAAAAGGGATGGAAATCTGAATAAATTATGAATTTTAATTAACAGTGGTACATTGATACTGGTTCATCGATTATAACAACTATACCCTACTAATATAATGTGTTAATAGTAAGTGAATCTAGGCATGGAGTATATATGACCTCTATAGTATTTTCATGAATTTTCTGAAAATCTACAAGTGTTTTGAAAATCTAACATTTATTTAAAAGTTGAAATAATTTAACTCAAAAATTAAGTTATATTTCTTTTTATTTTACTTAACATCTGGAAAATAATATTATTATGCTCATCTTCTTTCTACATTTGCTTTCAAGATATCCTTATAGGTTTGATTTTCTGTAAATCACACTTTCAGTCAAAATTTGGTGCCCTTTCATTTGCATTTCTTGAGCTGTCAGTACCGAGAGTTTCTTTTTGGAAACTTAAGGTAAATAATCTAAAGATTCTCTATCTTCAAATAAGTAACAAGAAATCATATAATATTTATGAATTATGTATGTAGTAGTTGATTAAATAGTACCATCAGGAATTTAGATACAATTGTGGATTTTCATTATAGAAAGATGGTGGCTGATTTTGAGGCAGGGAGACATGATGAAAAAATACACTATTAAGAAAGGAAAAAGGGCAGTTGAACAATCTGTACTGTTGTTGAGCTAAAATATATTCTGAACTTTTAAAATGGTTTTCCTTTTTCATTAAAAAATTATTAGAAATATTTCTTATCTGAACAATTTATACACAATTTGCAAAAAATTATCCTACTTAATACTACATTTGTCAAAAAAGTCAATATGAAAATTGAATTAAACAGAAACTCAAGGAACATATAATGGTGTTTGAAATAAAGCTATTTGTGTAAAATAACCTGCAGAAAAGCTGCACAAAATATAGGCATAACGTAAAATTATCTCTTAAGGATTGATGGATATATGTGCTTGAAAGTGTGCCACAGTTTGTAATGTTCATGCTTAAAAAAGCAATTGCATAGCATAAAGTCAGTTAACATATATTTTCTAAATGGTAATCAACAACATCACCAATAAAATATGTGGAGGTATAGTCATAGTATTTGGGAAGGTATCAAGAAGGTTGATAAAACTAAAATAAGGTTCTCATCTAAGTACTCATTCAAGTCATTATAGCCAATGTATCAAAATACAGTTTTTAGAATGTGAGAACTTTAAAATAAATTTAAAAGTTTATAGATGACAACATAAAATATTCAGTTTATATTCTTAAACTGAACATAAAAATGGAAACAAACAAAAAAGAAAGAAAAAATTACACTCTATCTTTGAAAGACTGACAACATCAGAAAATATATTAAAAAGGAAATGGTCTCTTGAAAGCAGTTGAATATTTCAAATTCAATGAAATTTATTCTATAAGTTTGCTTTTTAAAATGTTATTGGAAAACTCAAAATGGTAAAACATACCTTATTATTGCACATTTTGACTACTGATTATCCAAAATAGTTTTTTTTCCTATAAATGTCAGATTCTAGGAATGATGATATAAATTAGAGAATAGGGAGTAAAAGAGATTAGCCATCCATACACTGAAAAACAAAAGCTTTTCAAGTTTTTGACTCACAGACGCCCAAGCAGCCAAACTCAAGCATCCATAGGAGTATGCAAAACATAAAAGGGGTGTGGAGTGGCTTGGATTGTTATCGTCTTTTAACAAAATGTCCAGCTAACTTTTTAACTGATAAACATGTACATAAAATTTCCCTCAGTTTAAAAAAGTATTTCCCTAAAATAAATAAAATGTTAACTGAATAACAAGCTATCCTTAAATATTTGAGGAAGAGAAGTTTACAGTCCTAAGCAGAACTAAAGGCAAAAAAATCCTGTATATACCGTAAGTGAAAATGAACTCTTGATGCAACTATGTACTTATATGAAATTATCAGCTGAGTGGAAATTCTTTATTCTAGTGGTCGGTATGCATTAATTCTAAAAATAACTATATATGTGACAGTAGACAATATTTTGTGCTGTGCAATCTTGGAAAATGTAAAGATTAACATGGCATCTATAATACATGTACCAGTGTCACTTCCTGTCTATATACCTATGCCCCATTAATACAACTTTCCCCTTCTATTGCATTTGGATAAAAATATTTTCTAATTTCATTCAACAATGTCAATGCTAATTGACTCATCTTCTACAGAATGTTGCCACATGCCAAAAAATGTATCCTCTGGTCAAGTTAGTTTGGGAAGGAGCATGCAATTACTCTCTGATGTACATTCACAATGCAGCTTAGCGTATTGAAGCCTCTGATAAGTTCAGTAATGTGCTTCACTTTATTTAATCCTGAGTTTCTTAAATATATCTGATTTTGAAAAATTTTCTTTTTCGGTAGAAGGAAGAAGTAAATAGCCCTATTATGAGGAATGCATGTATAAGAAAAGCTTCAATAAGTGAAATTTATTTTGTTATCAATCCTATTCATCATTCTGCTTCCACAAAACAGGTCCTTTCTATTATTAAAGAAGCCTTTTGTTTGCCACAGCCTCAGTAGGTCACAGTAATCTCCTTTTAAAAAATTTTTTGTTTATTTCAGCATATTACAGGGGTAAAAATGTTTAGTTGACATATATTGCCTTTGCCCCACCTGAGCTTCAAGCATATCCATCCCCCAAATGGTGTGCAACACACTCACTACGTGTGTATATACCCATCCCCTCATCCACCCTCCCATCTGCCCGACACCAGATGAATGGTACTACTATACATGCACTTAACCGTTGATCAGTTAAAACCAATTTGTTGATGTAGTGCAAAATATAGTGCTTATTTTTCCATTCTTGTGATACTTCACTTAGGAGAATGGGCTCCAGCTCTATCCAGCAAAATACAAGAGGTGTTATATCACCACTGTTTTTCAGGCTGAGTAGTCCACAGTATACATAGACCACATTTTATTAATCCACTCATGTATTGATGAGTCCTGGGGTTGTTTCCCATCTTTGCAATTGTGAATTGTGCTGCTATAAACATTTGAGTGTAGATGTCTTTTTTATAGACTGTCTTTTGCTCTTTTGGGTAGATGCCCAGTAATGGGATTGCTGGATCAAATGGTATATCTACTTGTATCTCTTTGAGGTATCTCCATATTGCTTTCCACAGAGGTTGTACTAGTTTGCGGTCCCACTAGCAGTGTAGGAGTGTTCCTATCTCTCTGCATCCATGCCAACATTTATTGTTTTGGGACTTTTTGATAAAGGCCATTCTCACTGGAGATAAGTCATATCTCATTGTGGTTTTGATTTGCATTTCCCTGATAATTAGAGATGTTGAGCATTTTTTCACGTGTTTCCTGGCCATTAATAATAATTTGCAAGGAGTTCATGGGGCTGGATGCAGATTTTGGATGTCAAAATCTGTTAGTCTATTTTCTTATTCTCTACTGAAGTTCCTAGGCCAGCAAAATGGTCATCTAAGCCTCAGTCAGTGTCTTGCAGCTCTAGATGTTGTATTAAAGGTTAATACAAAGACTAACTTTTAAGAGATCTAAAGATTCTAGACAGCTTTTCTCTGCATTGCTTCACACCTATAGCCTTAATTTGATAATGCAATATTGGGGCATTGAGCCTTAATTCACCAACAGCTCTTTACAAGACTCTCATAGAAGGTAACTGGCCCTCAACTTGTTTTTTATTCTCCAAAGAATGATGAAGGACCAGTTGTAAGATTCAAGATGCTATCACTAAATAGTCGGATAGCTCAAAGAGTAGCTAGATTCTTTCACAATCTATCAAAAAAAAAAAAAAACCTAAATAAATTAACACACTTAGGTAATTTATGTCTTCAACTAACTTGACCATCAATCACCTATATTGGTGAAAAATATCAGAATAGGGCATGTCTTTTACACTACAGTATAGCTTTCACTAGTTTTGGATTTATAACAATGATAAAAATCATGTTGGAGAGATCTGGAAAACCCTGACTCAGGCAGTGGAGAGATTTTCATTAGATTCAATTCTACTTTCTGGAAAAACTTTCTTATTCATTGTTCTCTCTGAATCCAACTTCTGGGAAGTTCCTTCTTGTCCAGTAACTTCCTTGACCACATGTGATGTGGGTGATATGGACGAAAGTCTTCATGGGGGTTGAGCAGTTTTTATAATCCATGTTGTACTGGTCCAAGTTTGGGCATCCAAGTGTTGGATTTGCAAATTTGTCTCCCCGTGAGTTCTTGAGAAAAATGCTTAACACAGTGCCTGAAATTAAAAAAAAAAAAGGAAGCATTCAATTAGTGTTTTATTACCATAATTTATAGATGAGAACTAATATTTCTAAGAATTTGATAGATTTTGTTTGACATCTTATTTTGTAACATCTACCTATATTCATTAATGATATTTCTTGTTTCAAGTTGGAAAAAATGCCTCCTGTGTACATGAACTGCAATTAACTATTGGAATAGATAAAAAATATGAACTATAACAAAAAAACAATGAATGTATGAAAAGAGGTTAAGTGCCACTCTAGAAACTTCTAATTTTGGTAGAAGCTTCTACAACTTTAGCTAAAAAGAATGTAAAGAGGTTTGCATTTATGTCAAGAAGATCTGAAGTTACAAGGGACAAAAAGCCACAAAAATTTACTGGATATCACCGAGTAAAGAGAACATGCCATGATAGTGAAAAAATAAATAAAAGTAAGCTGAACTAAGCTGTAAAATGAGGTACAACAACTTCAATTTAAAATTGTGGTGATCTGATATATTGTAAAACTGAATGTGTCAATCTGAGAAAACACTTGTGTGGTGTTTGTAAAATTAGGTGTGCATGAAGTACATTAGAATTTTAATGTATTTGCACTGTTTTTAATTGCCTTTTTGTTCCTTTGTGGTTTTTCATTATAGTTCTATTGCTATCCAAGCAGCTGATTAACCTCTATTATTAGATGCTTTCTCCACAAAAATACCCTCTGCTGTATATTTAATTTAATTACCTTTTTTCAAATCCCAAAGCCACAGGCTTATAAGACGATAAGGGCAAATTACCAACTGTGGAGTGGAAAGCATATATTTGACATAGGGTAAATACATATATTTCATTAAGGCATTATTATCTTCATTATTAAAAATAAATAAAAAGAAGAGCAGGTAAATTAAAAGATCATATTGAGCAATGGATATTTCTTTTTTGCAAAAAATTCTAGAAAGAGCTACTTGATATTTATTTAATATCACTTATGTTTTGTAAATTTATCATGAACTCTAGGTATATTCAGCATAAATATTTTATTTCATGTAAAATAGTGAAGCTTATTAATTTCATCCTTTATTAAATGATCATTATTCCTGATTCTGTATAATAGCCACATTTTTTTAAGAACCCAGTTGCTTAAAATACATTGTTCTCTGAATCCAACTACTGGGATACTCTATATGTATGTGTTTACATGCAGCAGTTCATTTTGATAATAATTCTATGTCAAAAGGAAATAATAGCTTACCACATCTCTCTATTAAAGAGAATATTTTTATACACAAACTGCTCTTATAACTTATAAGACAGGCGTCACTATTTTTTCTGTAATAGGAATTAATATGTTACTTCACAATATGAAAGTTGTATTGACTTAATTGTAATACCAATATAGTCTGTAATGGTTTATTTGAAATTTATTTATGTTAAAAATACACTTTGTAGAGGAAAGTTAGATTATTAGACATTCTATTTTTTTTTTTTTTTGGAACAACCCTGACTACAGCATGCAGAATGGTTTGGTAGATCACAAGAAAAATGAGAGCAGAAAGAAAAATCTTGCAATAGTCAGCAGTGAGAATATGCATAAGTGTGTTAGCAGTAGAGATGCAGAAACAGATAACAAATGCCAAATGTGCAAATATTTAGAAGGGAAAACTGTGTTTTAACAGATATAGGAGGTGAAAGAGGGGGGAGTATTATGAATACTTCTCTGGCTGGCTTATGCAACTGATGGACGATGATGCCACGTTTTTTGGAGGGGCTGCAGAGCAAAAATTGTTTTATGGGAAGGACAGAAGCTTGGTTAGTAGATCGAAGCTGATGAGTCTTTACGGCTGTGTGTTTCAGGCCTGGGGAACGTGACTACCACATGGGAAGCTTTTGAAAAATACCTGTAAATGTTCTGATTTCATTTTTTTCTGCAATAGATCCCGTGTCAATAATTTTAAAAGCTCACAAGTGATTCTATTATTGGTCAACTTTGAGAATTACTGCCTAAGAACACTTAAGTGTAGATAATCACATATTGCCTAAATTTAAGCTTTCATGCATATTATTTGTGTACTAAAATCTATAAAAACTTATGAGAATATTAAAATCCGGAAAAAGATAAGATAAATGTAACAGATTTATGATAATGAGAACCCTTTTTACAATGAGGAATTATAATTTTGTACCTGAAATTTTAATCAATATATTCATTTTATGTCCATAGAGAGCTTCCATATTAGTTTTTCAAAATGTTTTTCTCCATTGGTAATGTTGAATACCATGAATCATTTTGCACAAATATCTATCTGAGCAAAGATGTCTTTCTTGTCTGACATTAATGTTTTCGGTTTTAACTCCTAAATCTTGTTTTCCTACATTTTTCTCACTTTTCCTCTCCTTTCTTCATTAATGTTTGAATTATTTTTGAGGATTTCTTATAGCCTTATCATTTATATATTGTGAAAAGTAAATTCACAAATAGGCTATTGTTTTAATTACTGAATTTATATAAGGTATTATTTGGGAGAAATGCCTAATTGTATGTAGATTGACTTTTGTCAAATATTCTATATTGAAAGATTCCATAGTATTTGCTATCAATCATAGTTAAAAAATAATTTCTACATATGATAAAATATATATAATACTTTTCATGCTTAGGATACAATACTGTGTCTTGCCAATGGAGTTAAAATACTTTGTCTTATCCATAAGTTCACCAATTGTTTGATTAAATTAATAAATAAGTTATTATCAAATTAAGTATAAATTATAACAAGTTCATTAAATGATAAGTAATTTATGAGTGTCAAAGAATGAATATGAGATTTTACCTTTTTATCATATGCATGTGAATATATATAATCATATGCATGTGCATATATATAACCATAGAAATGTGCTACAGATATCTATACATCTTTAGAATATTATATACAATGAATATATTATATACAATATGTATTTATTCCTTTAGAACATTATATATATGTACACACGTATCTATAGATATTAGAAGAAAATACCTTGTTGAAAATGCTGTTTATTGGACATATATATAAATCTCTTTTATAAACTAACTAGTAAATGACAACGAAGACAGAAATTACAGGCCATAATATTGTCATTTTTTCATTCTTATTGATCAGTGCAGTGCACAAAAACGGTGCACAGTAATTCCTCTCTTTATTACATGGAGGTGCAGAACTAACTTACCGGTAGAGCTTTATACCACTATAATATGGAGCCTTCAACATCAGCATCAAAAACAATTATTTTTATTTTTCCCACTTAAAAATGATCCAAATTTTGGCAAAAAAAATGTGTATCTGTTTATAAAAGTGAATTTTTTTCTGCAGTGTGTATATATAATGACTTATCTGCTTTTGTGAACCAGAATATAATAGAATATTGACATCATAAACACTTCACATGCTAATACTTCTGGATCAAAATATTACTTAACTGACAATTTCTGAAAGGCTTATGTAATTTTTTCACTATTCTCATTAATACACATGATGCAAATTCATTGGCATTGCAAATTCTTTGTCATTAATGAAAGATTAAGCCAAATGAAAATATAGTGTTAACTTTAAAACTCATGATTTAAAAATAAACATTCCACTGCCATTTATGAGCATGAAATAAGATAGTCTCAGGAGCATCATCGTAAATGTGACTTTACAGGACTTAAAGTCATAAATTACTTTCCAAAGGGCTAAAGAAATAGAAGCTAGGATTTGAGAATGCTGCAAGTTGTGTGACAAGAATTTTGATTATTATTTAGTCTATAATGAAGTTCATTGAAAAGAGAAATAAGAAGTCTATTATTCAATTTTCATCTCAAATGAAAACAAAAATTCAATCAACATATTTAAAGCATTGCTTATATACTAGATCACTATTTATATGACTTTATAGTAAAATGTAATGTGTTTTGATGATTCTCAAAAAATTGAAATTCAATCTCATTGTTTATTGAAAACATGTATTTTACCAAAAACAGAATTGGAATGCCTATAACTTTTTTAGGATTGGGTCCTAATAAATATATAAAGTCTTCTTTGGAGAAATGTCTGCTCGAATCATTAGCCCATTTTTTAATCAGGATGTTATATTTTTTGCTATTGAGTTATGTGTTCCTCCCATAGTTTGGAAATTAACCTTTTATCTGATGTATGGGTTGCAAACATTTTATCTCATTATGTAGGCTGCCTTTTCACTGTTATTTCTTTTGCTGTGCTTTTTAGTCCGACGTAGCCCCACTTGCCTATTTTCGCTTTTGTTGTCTGTGCTTTTAGTGTTATATCCATTAAATCGCTGTCAAGAGCAATGTCCTGAAGCTTTTCCCCCTATTTTCTTCTTAGAGTTTTACAGTTTTAGGTCTTACATTTAAGTCTTAAATCCATTTTGTGTTACTTTTTGTATATGGTATAAAGTAGGGTCACATTTCATTCTTTTGTGTGTGGATATCCAGCTTTTCCAGCTCCAAAGGATACATACAAATGGGCGACAGGTAATGAAATGATGCTCAGTATCTCTTATCGTCAGCAAAACACAAATCAAAACCACAATGAGATATCACCTCACATCCTTTAGGATGGCTGTTATCAAAGAGACAAAAGACAACACGTGCTGTAGAGGATATGGAAAGGTTAGAGCCCTTGTATACTGTTTGCGGAAAAGCAAAATGGTATGATCACTATGAAAACATTTTAGAGGTTCCTCAAAAAACTACAGATAGGACTACCATATGATCCAGCAATCCCACTTCTGGATATTTATCCACAGTAATTGAATTCGGGATCTTGAAGAAGTATTACTACTCCTGTGTTCATTGCAGCGCTATTCAAAATAGTCAAGATATGGATATAACCTAAATGTCCATTGGCAGATGAATGATCATGTGATATATACATACAATAGAATATTATCCAACCTTAGAAAAGAAGGAATCATGTAATATGCGACAAAATGGATGAACCTTGAGGACATTATGATAATTGAAATAAGTCAGTGAAAGGACAAGTATTGCATCATTTCATTTACATGAAGTATCTAGAACAGTTAAACTCATAGAAACAGAGAGCAGAAGGGTGGTTGCCAGGGGCAGTGGAGAGGGGGAAATGCGGAGTTGCTAATCAACAGGTATAAAGTTCAATAATGCAAGATGAATATATTCTAGAGGTCTGCTGTGCAACAATGTTCATGATATTTTATTATATACTTACAAATATATTAAGAGAACAGATTCTATGCTAAGTGTTTTTAGCGTAATAAAATAAAAATAACTTCTTAAAAAGATATGAAATATTTTATCTGTTCTTACTTTAAAATATAGAAGCATGATTTTAATTTTATTAGGGAAAGCCTACCTACATTACTCTCCTTTAACAAATGCTTTGATCTATGTTCATGCATTCGTTCATCCAAATGAATTAATGACCTCTTTATCAAATTACAACGAAAAATTACATTAATTTGTTAAGGAAGGAAATCTTTAAATTATTAGAGCTTAATATTTAGAAAAATGTTTTATCTTTCCATTGATTTAGGTCTTATTTTATGTCTTCAGTAATATTATAATATTATTTTAATGTCCTTAAATTTGGTTAATTTATTTTGAAATATTCTGTTGATTGTGTTGTTATTTTAAAGGGCATTTTTACCATTATATTTTGTAACGAGATTTTTCTGCTATGAAAACTGACACTTATGTGTGTGTATTTATTCAATTTCTGGTATCTGGTAAAATTACTAACTTCCTTTTTAATTCTAATAGTTTTCTTTCCAGTTGATTTTCTTGAATTTTCTAGGTAAAAATGTCAAAACTTCTGAAAGCAGTGATATGTTTATTTCTAAATTCTCTCTTTCTCATTCTGTCCTCACAAACATGTATGTTTAAGTTCTATAAATTATTTTGCTTTAAAATAATCATCGCATATCAGGGACAAAGCTATACTTAAGAACACATACGTTTAAAACAAAACATTTTTATATAAAATATAGTTAATATTATTCAATATTATCTCTTATTTTTTGAAGCTAGATATACTTGGAATATATATTCTATAGGAACAACTCTGTACATAGACTAATTTTCTATATATATCTCTATTTCTAAAAGAAAGCTAATCACAACATGATTTAATCCATATTTATGCAAATTACATAAAATACATGTTTATAAATAAACACATATGTGTATATTAATGGTTTTTCCTCCCTTTTGTCACTTTTGTCAGAAGTTGGTATTATGTAAAACACTACCTCGTAAAGTCAGATGGGAAGCTGTCTGTCGGTATCTCTAATCTTGACTAGTTTCATTAAGATAGAAATTACCTGTTGTTAAAGATTAGCTCAGAGTCTTTCATCTTACCTTACACTTGGGAACAAAAGGATTGAGGGTAGTCCTGCAATCCATTCCCTCCCTTTATCAGAGACAACCAGCTAAAGTAAGAAAGATGATCTAGTCAAATCTCCTTATGAGATGCTAATGATATATCTCCTGAAAAACTAATATTACTTACTAATGGAGAGTCCTTCTCTAGGCTGTCTAGGTTAGATTGTGTTAAACCAATTCAGAGTCTATGGATTTATGGAATATGGCTCCCTGAAATGTTCATGTGAGCTGTGTAATTAATGGAGTGAAAACAGGAAGTTTTTCATAAGTAAAATAGTTCCCTTTTGTGTAGGGGAGGACTGCATGTCTCCCTCAGGGGCTTTATATGTTAAATCTGAGCCAGATATTATTCAAACATTGCAAGAAAGGTTCTGAGAGGAGGCATTAATGTCTTGGACTGTGCTTTTCCTGGGCCTTGCAATTACTTGTATACCTGAAATTATTTGAATGTTTAGAATTGTTAAGATTTTGATTCTTGTTGGATTTAACAATCTGGCACTTTGTGTTGTTTTACCAAGCTCTGTCAATTTTTAATTTTGCAGAGTAGAAGAGTTTAGAAATTTGCCCAATTCCAAGATATTTTCTAGAAGAATATAAATATCAAATAATAAAGACGAATATTCAGAGATTCAAACAGAAAGAGCAAAGTCACACAAAGTGAAGTGAATAAACATTGAACTATGAACTAACCACTGAAATGAGGCAGAAATAAAATAGTAAACAAAATCCCAAAATATCTTGTGAGAAAGCCTGCAGGTTAAAGAAAGATAAATTTGAGTGTATGGAAAAACAATTGATCCCAGTATAAATTAGTTGCAAGGTACTCAATTTGTTCTGAGAATTATTTGCTACTTTATAACATTTATAATATACATTATGCATAGTATTTGTAGAAATTTAAACTATATAATTTGTGTGACATATAAAATGTATACGTACTTTAATTTATGAAGAAGAGCCAATGAAAATTGTAACTAGTGATATTTCTGTCCCCCCCAGGCCGCCCGCTTTGCTGATTATGCATGAACAGTCTGGCCACAGTAACGATACTTAATGAACAATCATTAATCACCTAGTGGCAGACACTAGCAATAAAAGCAGAGTACATGGAAGGAATTACAAAGCCATGGTAAGAATTGCCCTGAAACTTCAAGTTCTTTGAAGTTATGGAAAAGTTTATAAAGACACTAAATGAACAAAAGTGAAAATGTAACTTTCAAACGCAACCAAGTCATACAGGAAATGTGTTTTCTCATTTGTCCTTTTGGGTCTCCTAACTGTTAACTCTAATGGGTCCTTTGTATCTCTGATTCACAATTTAAAACAGCTTTAAATTAGAATCTCTGTGACTAAGTCTAATTTTCCCTCCTGAACTATTCCCTAGTTATGGGCAACAATTATATCTATTTTTATACGTTATCTGTATGTTATCTATTTATATGACCACTCTAGTGCCCAGCAGAACTGGCATTTAATAGATGTTGAACAAAGGTTTATAGCATGGGCACATGTGAGAACAAAAAGGGCCGAATGGCTGTCTCCTAAAAGCTCATTTCTAAAATGGTTATTTTTTTAGGAGATTTCATTTATTCCCAAGGCAGTTGTTCATTCTTGTTTGTTGGTTTGTTCACTTATTGCTATACCCATCACAGAATGTGATAAATTAACTGAAGTCATATTTTAATACTTCTATAAATGCAAGAGGAATATTTTCCTCATGAAATGATGATTTACAAACACATTGAAAATTTTAATTCATCTGGCCCATTAAAGTTAACAAAATACTTTAATGGTATAGACATATAATAAAGGAACTAATATATCGCTGATGAGGATTAACAGGAAAAGCCTATTCCTCTAACGTAATTCCAAAGAGGCAAAGATCATAATGCTTCAGATGAATAAAAACTCAAGGTTACTAGTAGTGCATCACCCTAACAGTCTGTGGATATGAATTTCATGAAATCAGTGCATTGCAACACATGGCTTGGTCATAATATTTCTCTTAAATTTTATCTATCTGTCATCTATCTATCTGACAATGTTCTTGCTGTGTTGCCCAAGCTGGCCTTGAACTCCTGGGTTCAAGCAATCCTCCCACTTCAGCATGCCAAGCAGCTGGGACTACAGGCATGCACCACCTCATCTGGCCTCTTGCATTTGTAATATTTTAAAATTTGTACACACTTTGAAAAATAAGAGAGATATAGAAAGATTTATGTGGCATTTTTATTATGTCCAGGAAAAATAACTTTAAATGATATAGTATAAGGAATACATGTTAAATAGGGAAATTAATTTCAATATTCATCCAGTGCTTTTGTCATTTAAAAAATATGTATTGAAAGTCACTGTGTAGAGGTTAAGAAAATGTCTAGCCACTTAAAATGAGTTCGAGTAGTAGCTAAAGAAAAGGACATAATATAAAATCGCTCTCATATAGGCATCTAATCTTTGACAAAGCAGACAAAAACATACACTGGGGAAAAGAACCCTTGTTCAATAAATGGTGCTGGGAAAACTGGATAGCCACATGTAGAAGACTGAAGCAGGATCCACACCTTTCACCTCTCACAAAAATCAACTCACACTGGGTAACACACTTAAATCTAAGGTATGAAACTATTAGAATTCTAGAAGAAAACATTGGAAATACTCTTCTAGACATTGGCCTAGGCAAAGAATTTATGAGGAAGACCCCAAAGGCAATCACAGCAACAACAAAAATAAATAAATGGGACCTGATCAAACTAAAAAGCTTCTGCACAGCCAAAGAAACTGTCACGAGAGCAAACAGGCATCCTACAGAATGGGAGAAAATTTTCGCATGCTACACATCTGATAAGGGGCTAACTAGAATCTATTTAGAACTTAGGAAAATCATCAAGAAAAAATCAAACAACCCTATCAAAAAGTGGGCAAAGGACATGAACAGAAACTTTTCAAAAGAACACAGAAGAATGGCCAAGAAACATATGAAAAAATGCTCAACATCTCTAATCATCAGGGAAATGCAAATCAAAACCGCAATGGGATATCACTTATCTCCAGTGAGAATGGCCTTTATCAAAAAGTCACAAAACAATAAATGTTGGCGTGGATGTGGAGAGATAGGAACACTCCTACACTGCTGGTGGGACTGCAAGCTAGTGCAACCCCTGTGGAAAGCAATATGGAGATACCTGAAAGCAATACAAGTAGATCGACTGTTTGATCCAGCAATCCCACTACTGGGCATCTACCCAAAAGAACAAAAGACACTCTATAAAAAGACACCTGCACTCGAATTTTTATAGCAGCACAATTCACAATTGCAACGTTGTGGAAACAACCCAAGTGCCCATCAATACACGAGTGGATTAATAAAATGTGGTATAGGTATACCATGGAGTACTATTCAGCTATAAGAAGCAATGGTGATATAGCACCTCTTGTATTTTCCTGGATGGAGCTGAAACCCGTTCTACTAAGTGAAGTATCCCAAGAATGGATGGACAGGCACCACATGTACTCACCAGGCAATTGGTATTAGCTGATCAACACCTAAGTGGACACACAGGAACAACATTTATCAGGTGTCAGGCAGATGGGAGGGGGAAAGAGGGGATGGGTATATACATACATAATGAGTGCGATGTGCACTGTTGGGGGGATGGTCAGGCTTGAGGCTCTGACTGGAGTGGGCAGGGGGGCAAGGGCAATGCACGTAACCTTAACATTTGTACCCCCATAATATGCTGAAATTAAAAAAATAAAATAAAATAAAAGTAGAGCATAAATCTCCCCTTGAAAAAGGTGACCCTCCTACTCCAGGGAGAGAAGAGGGACTGTTGTCATTGAACACAGGGAGTTGACACCAAGATGAGTTTGCATAAACAGATCTTGCTAAAATAGTCCTTATCTTCCATTGCCCCGCACAGTATATTTCTTAGCCACCTCCCCGCAATTCATCATCCCTTGAAGCCAAACCCTCTCTAATACCCAAACCCTCTTAGGTACCTCTTGAGAAGGTATATGAGCCCCTAAGTCAAACCACTATTTTGGTTCCATTTCATTTTGGTGAATTCCTATGCACATAAACATTAATAAAACTTATGTCCCTTTTCTCCCATTTATCTACCTTTTTGTTAGCTTAATACATAAGCCCTCAGGAATTGTGCATAAAAGAGTGGAAGAAAAGTTTTTCTCCCCCGACAGAATGTGAGGAGTTTCTAAAGAGCAGTTGGTTAGAGGAGGCATGGAAGGGAAGCAAGAGACAGATCGAGGGGAAGTTTGTATATGCCATGCTTCTGAGCATAATCCTCATCATTTGGGCCAATGTTTCTCAAAATGTGGCTGAGGTATTATGATACACATGCCCATGCACACACACACACACACACACACACACACATTGGTTTTCGCATCCACAGTTCCTGCCTCATAGCTCCCAAAACCCTTGTTACAGTAAACAGAATCTCTCTCTCCCTCTGACTTTCTCCTGCCCTCCTTTCACCTGCCCCAGGCAGGACTCTAGTCTCACTATGAGTCCTAAGACCCTCATTTCAGAGAAGGTCCTGTCCCATTCCTGCAAGAAGGAAAGCCGGACCCAGGGGCCAGAAAGAATCTGAACCAGACAAGTCTTTCTGGGTTTAGATCACATCCTTTTTGTCCAATCACATTTCTGCATGTTTCAATCATGAGAAACCAGTAATGTCTCCATAAGAGGCCCGAGAGAACTGGGTATGGGGAGTCTGTGGACAGTGGAACACAGGGATGTTCCTGGAGGATGGTGCACCGGGGAGGGCATGGAAATTCCACGCCCTCCACCCATCCCTTGCCCTATGCATGCCTTCATCTGTATCCTTTGTAATATCCTTTATAATAAATCAGTAAACATAAGTGTTTCCCTGAGTTCTGTGAGCCACTCAAGCAAATCAATCAAACCCAAAGAGGGGGTTGTGAGCACTCCATCCTGAAGCCAGTAGGTCAGAAGTTCCAGAGGCCTGGATTTGTGACTGTTGTCCAAGGAGGGGGCAGCCTTGTGGGACTGAGTCTCACTCTATGGGATCTGAGGCTGTCTCCAGGTAGACAGTGTTGGAATTAAATTGGAGGACACTCAGCTGGTGTCTGCTATAGAACTGATTGTTTGCTTGCTATTGGGAAAAAATCTCCCATATATTTTGGGGTCACAGAAGTCTTTAAGTTAATTGATATGGTGGTGTGATAACAGAGGGAAAATGTGGTTTGAGTTTTTCCCAGAGAGTGGCCTGTAGGCTGCCTGCATCAGTACCATCTAATGAAGATCTGATTGTGACTCAGCTTCCTGGGCTTTCTTCCAGATCCATTAAATCTGAGCCTTTCAACAATGGGGGCCACCAAAGCCATTTAAGACGAGATGGTCAAATTTAGGATGAAACTTTAGATCGACTTTATCTCTAGTAAAGGAAGTCATTTTAAAGGTTCTGACCAGAGAGAAAAGGCTTACAAATTGCCCCTTAGAGAGAAAACAAAATCTCTTAAACACTGTTAAACACCGTCAAAGGCAGGCATCTTTCAGACAGGAGTTTAGTCTGTTTCTATTAAAGGTTATCACTTGGCCTTCCATATTCAGTTGAAATCCTTAGCATGACGTTAACTCTGACTTCTGCTCAACAAGTAACCCTCAGATTCTGCCCTAAGAAGGCAATTTTGGGCTGCCATCCTTTTATTTATCTTTATTCTCCCTTTGATTTGGGAAACTTCCTCTCTGCCTAGTCAAGAGAGGAACCTTTTTTGCGTGGCCAAAGTGGTTTAGGTCCCACATTCCTTCTATTTGCTATGGACCTGGCATGTCTTTTGCCAGAGACTGGGAGACTGAGAGCTCAGAGTTGTTGATTTGGCCAGAAAATTTGATCATCTTATCCTTCACCAGCAAAGTAAAAATCTGTTCATTCACTCAATATAGATGTACTGGACAGCCACCAAGTGGTAGGCTAGAGGCTTACAAATTGAGAATACAATAAAGGAGACTGCTGCTACCACAGTCAATCTGTCATTTATCATAATGGATTATCAATTGTCAGTTCTCTAAAAGGCTTAAAACCCACTGATTAAGCAAAGACAGATTATTAGCTCTGACGTAACAACCCTACGGTATTTCAAAAATGGAGAAATGAGGAATGGATCTTTATAGGGTTTTATTTAGGGCCTGGCTGAGTGATTTTAAAAAGACTCTTGCAAATCAGGGAACTGGTTGAGATTGGGCAGCGCCTCAGATCAGTGGGGAAGGAGAGGGGAAAGATTTGGAGTGAGTCCCAGTGAGCAAAGTGTCACTGCAGATAACTATACTGTGCCGTTGGTTCTTGGTGTTAGTGGGCAGAAGCAGACATTTTCTAGAGAAATTAGGTTATTTTTGTTTGGTCTCAGTATTGTTTAATATAAGAATAAGAAAATAAGCTTGGTCCCAGTATTGTTTAGCATAGCAATAAGAAATTATGTTGGTTTTAATTCTCAGCATAATAAAGTAAGTTATTAATAGAAAATTATCCAAACAGTACAATAGGAACAAACCTGAACTGTGTATGGAGATGTAGTAGATTATGCCATGGCCCCACTTTTCACCCCTCCTGTACCTGTGCCCTTTATCATGTACCTTTGCAGTGTCGTCCACTGTGCACAGGGCACAATCCCCACCTCTAAGTTCATCCATGTCGTAACAGAAGTAAGGGCCTGAAAAAGGGCAAAATGTATTACAAATGGTCTCTTTAAACACCCCCAACACTTCTTTTTGGAAATTAAAATCTGCATTCCTGCCATAAGACAGTAATCAGAGGGTCAGAGGAGTGTTCTCTGTTCTTTGTTTTAAACCACAGGTGATGGCTCAATGGAATTGTCCAGACAAAGGTCATGGGATCATCTTCACCAGAGATAAGGCCAACCAGGACCACCAATGATAGTTAGGCAGCAATAGCCTGAAGCTGAAAACCCCCTTTAAAAGCTCTGTATTTCTGCTTAAAGGGGGGGTGATATGGTTCTTTAAGACAAGAGTCTGCCATCCTCCTCATTTGCCATCTAATCAATAAACTTCTCTTTTCTTTTCCTCAAACTGTTTGTCCTCATTCTTCATTTGCCCATGGGGACAAGGACTGAACTTTCAGTAACAATGTGACTTGCAGTGGCCCCTGGAATGTGAGCAGATCTGATATAAGCAGCATCTTGAGAAGGTCTTATATGGTTAGGTTTGTTCACTTTTGCACTTCAGCTATTACCACTGGAAAGACATGGCCTGCTAGTACCAAGAGGAGGAGAAATGTGTGGAGTGGTGCCCCCACTCAGCCAACCTAGAGCAGAGCCCCTAGCCCCACCATGAATGATGAATGAGGTTAGCCGAGCTAACTCAATCTGCTGCAAAGCCCAACCCAGAACAGTTGAACCTTGCAGTCTCTCCAGAAATAACCAGTATCATTGTATGCCACAAGGTTTTGTAGCTGTTGCTATACGTAAAGAGTGACACAGGAGGTCTCGAGCAAGAAGAGATATACTAGTTAAGAACAGAGCCTTCAGGAAGGGGCATCCAGAGGCGTGTCCAGGCTGAAAGTGAAGAGCACTGCAAGGATGCAGACGTGAGATGTGTATAGAGTGTTTAGGGAACTGCTGGGGACAAGAATACAACATGGAGAGGATAGAGTTGGGGCAGAAGAGTAAGTGGGGTCCAGAATAAATTCTTAAAAGCAACATTAATAAAATATTCCAGTGGCTGGGCACAGTGGCTCACACTTATAATCCCAGCACGTTGGGAGGCCAAGGTAAGAGGATCACTTGAAGCCAGGAATTCAAGACCAGCCTGGGCAACTTGGTGAGACCCCATCTCTATGACAACAAATAAAATAAAATAATAAAATAAAATAAAAGCAATCACTGTCTCCCTACCAACCCACATTCACCATTCACCCAGACCTGATGTCCTATTTGTACTGTGCCATTCTCCTGCTCTCTCCTAACCCCTGCTGGGGAATTGGTCCATGGGCTCAAGATTTTGAACTGAGATACAGAGACCGGGGGGAACTGGGACCAGTCACACTAATGGCTCATCCCACAGTGAAGGTCCATGAACTCCCAACACAGAGTCCTCCAGGGCTACTCAAGCTGACGTTATTGCAGTTTCTGAGATCTGCACCCCTCTAATAAAACTTCCTTGCATGCAAACTAATGTAAATAGGTATCTGTCCCTTGCAACCAAGACTTCCTGAATAAAACAGAAATTAGCGCTAGACAATTGGGTTGTGTGTAACATCCCACTCTGGGAGTGGTGGTGGCTGGTGGAGAACCCTGATCTGTAGCATTGGCTGGTTCCCCCGTTATGTTGACCATGGCCAATTTCAGCGTGCCAACCTGACTTCATGGAAGGTGGAGTCAGGAAGAGATGTGCACAATCAGCTCTCAGCCAGTGCGAGCTGGTACAGCTGGTTCTAACCTTCTCCAGCATATCACAGATTGTAAGCAACTAATAATTAGAGAAAACAAGGTAATATTAGGAGCAGGTTACAGGGTTTTTGGGTTGTGAGTAGCAACAGGAAATGACTCTTGACCAGTAAGTCCTGATAAGGCGGCTGTCTGTGCTAAAGAAGTTAAAGTTCCTATTGGCGGATACGGGTTCAGGGATGGTCAGACTCTCGGGCCCAGGTACTAACTGTTATTCACATTCTTCAGGATGTAGAGGATTGTGTGGAGAGTGAGTTGGGATAGAAACTTCCTACCATATTGGGAAATTTAGAAAATGACATTGTTGGTGTCAGAATGTCAGTCTCGAAGTGCAAAAACACACCTGGGGTAAGAGATTCCTCTGTACAACCAATATGCTGACGTTGCTGAAACCCAGATTTAAAATTCTTCTTTCTCGTTGCTCAAAAGCTCACTGACTAAATTAATAACTGGATCAGGATTCCTCCTCAGTAAAATTTAAGGAATAAAGTGAATGTTCATAACTGAAGAGGGGGTATCTTCTGGGAATTAAAGAGGTGGGAAATCTGACTTAGGCTTCACCAAGCGCTTTCCACTGCAGCCTCCTCAGCCTTCTCTGGCCTCTCCTAGGACTAGGACACTATTGTAGCCTGAATTGTGTTCCCTCAAAATTCACATGTTGAAGTCCTAACTTCCATACCTTTGGAGATAGGGTCTTTGTAGCGGTACTAAAGTTAAAATGAGGTGATTAGGTGGGCACTAACCCAACATGACTCATACTCCTATAAAAAGGGCAAATTCAGAGACAGACATGCACAAGAACACCATATGGAGACAGAAGCAGAAATCCAGGTGATGTTTCTACAAGCCAAAGGACCCAAAGATTGCCCTAGGAGAGAGGCATGGAGCAGATTCTCCTTCACAGCCCTCAGAAGAAACCAGCCCTGCTGACACCTTGATCTTGGACTTCTGGCCTCCAGAATGTGAGACTACAGATTTCTGTTGTTTTAGCCAGCCCATGTGTGGTCCTGTGTCACAGAAACCCTAGGGAACTAACATGGACCCAGAGTGTGGACACTGGGTCTCAGAGCAGCCGGAACACAGCCAGCCACTTAGTAGGTTTTCATAGAGATTTTAGGAATGAATAAATAAATCAAAGAATGAGAGAACTCAAGCTCTTGGTCACCCAGGTCACAGAATGTTCATAAATGATTTGTAGTGAATATATGACGCTGCTTCCTTTACTTTGGGGAAACAATCCCTTTCCTACTCAGTGTGCTCTCAGCGGGCTGGAGATCACGGTGCCCACTGCCTTCTCACAGGAGCACGCACGCGACCCAATCTGGTCAGTCAGTGAACTGATTCCAGGGATCAGTTCAGAGCTGATGTGACTTGGTCCTGTGACTTGGTCCAAGCCGAGCAGGTACTCACCAAGATTTCTCACTGGAGCTTGCAAGAAAGTAATTCTTTGCTTTGACATCTTGATATTGGGAATATGGGCAATTGGAGCTAAGAGTATGCCCCTGACCCACTATGCTCCTGCAGGCCCTGCACCCACAAGATGAGGGGAGTTGGCCAGCACATACTGGGAAGTAGGGGGAGAGAGAGAGAGAGGAAGGAAGGATGCAACACCTCTGGTCCTCACTGTGCTCAGGCTGGATCAACTGATGCTTCCTGCTTGTGAAAGTTAATAAATTTCCTTTTCTGTCTCAGCTAGTTTAAGTCATGTTCCCCTCATTTGCAGGCAATAGCATACTGGGGAATTCAATGTTATTATGTTACTTTCAAGAACAGCTGTCAGTAAGCTGTGCATATCTGTAACTGTGTGTTTCTTAGCAAATCCCTGCAGAGGAACACGGTGTCCCCCAGTTACTAATGTTCATTTTCTTTGAACTGTTTCCACTCCACCGGTGGTGCACATGAGATGCAGAAATGTTCCAGGGTCCTGCCCAGGACACTTGGTTTTGAGCTAACTCTTAGGCATTAAGAGTCTTGCAGATTTGTGATCAGAGCTAAGTGGTTCCAGAAAATAGAAAAAAGCACAACTACTGGTGCCATCATCCCCCTGCTTTGCCCTTCTGCCCAGGCAACACCAGCTGCTCTAAGCATACATTGGGAAGTATCCATTCGAGGGTGTCCACATGCGTTAAAGTGGCCTTGCTTGAGCAGTGTCCCAGGGGCCAGCTCAAGAAACGTTGGTGTTCTTAGCTCCCACCTTCTGCTCAATGAGGGAAGCTCAGCTTTGAATTACTTTGATATTGGAATCTACATATTTGAATTACTTTATATATTAGAATATTTAATCATATATTCAACATATACTTTATATATTGAAATATACTTTAATGTATTAGAAGAAACTGCTGCTTATAAGAAAATTGTTTGTGACCCTCTAGGGATCCTGAGTTCCTTAATATTTATTGCATCAATAAATGAATGAGTGCGCATTCAGGGGCTGAGGTAACCCCGGCGCCCACAGCTCCTGCCGCAGGGTAGCTGCGACCGTGGGGCTGACGCGCCTGCGCAGAGGCACGGCAATGTGGGGCTAGGGGTGCTGGCAGGCGGAACAAATCCCAGCTCTACCAGGAACAGATTATGCAGCCTTGGATAAGTTACTCAAGTGGGGATAATAGCAGCAGCTTCCTCATAAGAGTGTGGTAAGGACAGATTTCCACTAAACATGCAGTGTTGACAATAGCGCCCCATGCACCCAAAGCCCGAGGACCATACAAGGCAGGCCAGGTCTTTGCAAGCCTTTCCCACCCCACCAAAAGCCATTGTTTGTGCAGAATATGTTGGGAGAAGGACAGCCAGGCCAGAAATCTGGAAAACCAGGATGAATGTTTATCACACACACCTGCATTGTGCAGTGCGGGACGAGGCTTATTCCTCTGCACACATTTTCCATAGGGGAAAAAAAAAACAGAAAGGAAGAAAGAAAAAGAAAAATCCTGGCACCATCCGGTGTGTCTGTCCCCCGGGCTTTGTGCAGGGAATGGCTAGCAATGACTAACTTAATATCAGAGGTAGCTTGACAGCCAAGGACTTAATTTATGAAGTGTTTAGTACATTCCTGACAAGAATCGGCTCCAAAATACTGACACAGGTTCACTCATGCCTTATGGTTCCCAGCTGCAGCGCCGCGGCCATGAACGCTGGTTGCCGGAGGTCTGGTGGAGCCCAGGAGTGGATTTCCAGGAACAAGTGTTTCCCCAGAGTGGCCCAGAGAGCAAGGCTCCCCCAAGACCGAAGGGGTTAGAGAAACGGGCACCAGCGGGCTCTGGGGTGGGGCAGGGGAAGGCTGAGGATTGGGTTCTGCCTGTTGGAAGAGCCCCGCAGTCGGGGCCTGCCCCTGTCCCCGTCTCTGCATCTCTGCCGTTGACGACAGCGCGGAAGGGGCAGAGCAATTTACTTCTCTTCGATTTGTACATACCGATGCGAAGCCCTAGGACTTCACGGGGTGAATTTGTTTAACAAAAGGTATCAACCATTTGGCAAAAGGCAAAAAATCCTAAGACGTTTGGAAGGCAATTTGGAATAGAGCCTTCTATCGGCCAAGCCAAGTTTGTTTAGCTTGAGTTACCTAAGAAATGACTGTTAAATGTCCGGTGAATGAATGAATGATTGAGACACTTCCTTGTTCTGTGACTTTGGGGCAAATTATTTGATTCTCTAAACCCTCGTTTCCTTAGAGTAGAGATTAGAGCAACACGCCCTGACTGTTTCACAGCGAGGTTGCTCAGCTCAAGCAAGATAACATATATGGATGCACCACAAAGCCAAATTCAAACTCAAGGGACTGTGGCAGGTAACGACGTAATCTTGTGACTGTGTGAAGCTCTGTGCCAGCTGATGACAGAGCTGGAGGAGAGCAGGGCACTGGAAATTGTGGAAGCACTGCTGCTCACCCACAGGCCAAGGAGACTCAGGACATGGCCCGAGGCAATGTCAAGTTCAAGTAATACTGGACCCTTGATCAAGCTTTAATAACATGTAAATGAATAGTTTTAATAAAGAAATCTAAGAAATCCTAGTGGTCCGGCATGTGAAATTTTGGTCAAGGAGATATCTGAATTTTAAGATGAAAAAGAAATATGTATGGCAGGTAGGGAGATTGTAGGATTGTTATTAAATTTCCCTTTGCTTTTCACCTTGTTTTTTTTCTGATTCATGGTAAAGCAGACTTCTATTGTGCCCTGACTTTTTTGCTGGAAGAGATCTTGGCTGTGATGGGGTGCAAGACATGGTACCCCAAAATATGTCACCATGGTAGTTGAGCAAACAACAGAAGCAGGAATTTCCCTCTCCCCTTCCCCCTGCCCTTCTCCTCTGAAGCAGGCCCTAAAACCGAGGAGGGATTTTCTGACCTTACCCTGAAACAGGTCATAAGACTTTCATTTCCCCTCCCTATACCAGGAGGAAAAGAATTTTCTTATCTCTGAAGAGACACAGAGAAGCATCTGAACGCACAGGCCTTGCTGATTTCCCTCCAATTTATTACCATTAGATCATACCCCCTTTGTCCAATCCTAGTTCTCCCCAGTTGCCTACTCTTCATCAAACTTAGCATAAAAATATGCAAGTTTAACTGTTTCTTTGAGTTTTCATTTCCTTATGAAGGCTCCCGTGTCATATAAAACATATATTAAATAAATTTGTGTGTTTTTCTCTTGTTAATCTGTCTCTTGTTATAGGAGCCTCAGCTATGAACTTAGCGATAGGTAAGGAAAAGCTATTTTTCCTCCCCTGCAGCTGTGTTTGAGAATTTATGCAAGGCTACAAGGAGCATTGTAAAATAAAAAGGACAAAGTGTGTTAGTTGGCGTTCCCCACAAATAGATCCTGAGACTACGATTTGGGGAGAAGTTGTTTATTTGAGAAATGATTCTAAGCATGAGGGAGTGTAACCAGAAGGGGAGGAAAGCCAAAAATGTCTATGTGCCTCAGTTGGTTCCTGTGTGGGCCGCTGGGACTTTTTACAGACTGAGTAGAACATGCCTCGGAATTGCCCCTTCAGGAGGCCGGCAGCTGGGCTACTTCTGCACCAACTCCCATTCATCACGCTCCCAGAGTGTGTCCTGGGGTTAACTCCTGGTGCTTCTGCTAAGCCCTCACATAGGCTGAGAACATCCCAGAAGCCAGAGAAAACCCTCAGGCGGAGAGAGATGGCCTCAGGATGGGAGCTCTTAGGCTGTACAAGAACTATCCACCCAAGATGCAGAAGGTGTATGAGAGGGTCAGTAAAAAAGTCCACCACACAAAGGCAACAAACCTAGAGAGAAAATAGTGTTGAAACAAAATAACTTTTCAACCACATTTATAATGTCATAACAACACTCAACCCTCTTGTGACATTTCCTAGGGTCTAATGGTTCTGTGGAGCATGGAACCTAAAACTAGGAGCTGGGGTTTGAAACACCCAATGGTTGAGGTTCCTCCAATTCTAGCCCAGGATTTCCTGCATCAGAATCACCTGGAGGGCACTTGTTAAAAATTCATATTCCTGGGCCCTACCCAAACTTACCAAATTTGCATCTCGGAAGTGGGGTGCTACAGTGTATGCAGTTACAGCAACCACTCCAAGGATTCTGATAAATACTACCTGACAATCTTCAGTCCAGCTTCCCCTAAAGCTCCAGTTGCTCAGGAATCAGTTGAAATCTCATTGCAGCAGTGGAAATGGTGTCTGTCCAGAGGCACAACCTGTGGGACTTAACCCTGGAAAGGATGCCAGCCAAAGGTGCCACATCCTCCTAAATGGCCCAGAGCACACTCTACCAGACAAATTGTGGTGCCAAGAAACCTTCCTTCACACAGCACTTTCCAATTTGGCACCTCCCAGTGTTCTCTTTGCAACTTTTGCAGACCTCAGATTTCTGCTTTGCTCCCTCCATGGTCTAGTTCCTTTATGTATCTATGATCACTTTGGAGGAAGAGGCAGTAGAAATAACACATGGAAAAGGCTCTAGCACAATGTAGCTCAAAAACTATTTATGGAATCAATTAATGGGTGTCTGTGTCCTCTGCCTTTGTTCTGTTTGTTTTCTGTCTCATTCTTTCTGTCTTTTTTTAAATTTCAGAATATTAAAGGGCTACAAACGTTTTAAGTTACATCGATCATTTTTGTAATGCTGAAGTCCTGGCTATAGGTGTGCCCATCACCCAAGTAGTGTTCATAGTACTAATTAGGTTGGTTTATTCCCCTCCCTTCATCCCCCATCCCACTTGGTTGCTTTCCACTGAGTTTTACTTCCCTCTGTGCACTGTTTTCCACAGAGGTTGTACTAATTTGCAGTCTCACCAACAATGTACAATGTACAAGCATTCCTTTCTCTCTACAACCACAGTAGCAACTATTGTTTTGAGACTTTTTAATAAAAGCTGGCATATACAACTGGTATAAAGGAATATCTCATCGTGGTTTTAATTTGCATTTCCCTGACGATTAGTGACGTTGAGCATTTTTCATATGTTTCTTGGCCATTTGTCTTTCTTCTTTTGAGAAGCATCTGTTTACGTCTTTTGTCCACTTTTTAATATGGTTGTTTGTTTTTTTCTTGCTGATTTGATTGAGTTCTTTGTAAATTCCGGTTATTAGCCCTTTATTAGATGTGTAGCTTGCAAATATTTTCTCCCATATTGTAGGTTGTCTATTTGCTCTTTTGGGTGTTTCCTTAGCTGTGCAGAAGCCTTAAAGTATAATCAAATCCCATTTATTAGTTTTTGTTGTTGCTACAATTACCACTGGGGTCTTTTTCATAAATTCTTTGCATAGGCCAATATCTAGAAGAGTTTTTCCTACATTTTCCTCTAGAATTCTTATGGTTTCATGCCTTAGATTTAAGTCTTTTATCTATCTTGTCAATTTTTGTGAGTGATGAAAGGTAGGGATCCTGTTTCATTCTTCTGCTTGTGGCCATCCAATTTTCCCAGCACAATTTATTGAAACTATCTACCTACAACCAACTGATCTTCGACAAAGCAGACAACAGCATACACTGGGGAAAAGAAGCCCTGCTCAATAAGCAGTGCTGGGAAAATAGAATGGTCACATGCAAAAGAATGAAACAAGACCCCTACCTCTGACCACTAGCTTCCTCTTTAAAAAAAAAAAATGCTGTATAATACTTCATGATTCCATGTAAATCTTGGGGCCTTAATGATATAAATATATTATAAATTATTAAACTATTTCCCTG
This sequence comes from Lepilemur ruficaudatus, assembly GCA_963574885.1. Lineage (NCBI taxonomy): Eukaryota > Metazoa > Chordata > Mammalia > Primates > Lepilemuridae > Lepilemur > Lepilemur ruficaudatus. The sequence goes on from CAUYRT010045795.1 coordinate 40,313, forward strand.
TTAATGGACATTCATTTCCATTTTTGCTTTTATTTTATTTATTTTTTGTTTGTTTTTTTTAGAGACAGGGTCTTGCTCTGTCACCTAGGCTGGAGTACAGTGGCATGATCACAGCTCACTGCAGCCTTGAACTTGTGGGCTCAAGTGTTTCTCTCACCTCAGCCTCCTAACGTGTTGGGATTACAGGCATGAGCCCATGCTCAGCCCATTTTTGCTTTTGTAAACAGTGCTGCAGAGAATAGCTTTGTACACAGACTTTTTTCAGGCATCTTTGCCCACATTTCTATATGATAGATGCTTAAAAGTATAATTGCTAGGGTTTGCATATTTAAAATTTTTATATATTCAAAGTGCCCTCCCCAAAAGTTTGTTTTAATAATTTATCCTCATACCAATAGTATACGAGGTTTTTTCCTCCACACCAGCAATTGACAATATCACTTTAAAAAATTTGGGGGGGAACAGGCATGGTTCACACCTGTAATCCTAGCACTCAGAGAGGCCAAGGCAGGAGGATCACTTAAACTCAGGAGTTCAAGACCAGCCTGAGTCCTGAGTTAGAGTGAGACCCCATCTCTACTAAAAATAGAAAAAATTACCCAGGTGTGGTAGTGTCTACGTGTAGTCCCAGCTACTCGATAGGCTGAGGCAGGAGGATTACTTCAACTCAGGAGTTTGAGGTTGCAGTGAGCTAAGCTGACACCATGGAATCCTAGCTTGGGTGACAGAGTGAGTCTCTGTCTTAAAAAAAAAATTTGGAAGGGGTGTCATTCAGTCTGACAAGCAGGTAATCTCATTGTTTTAATTTTTATTTGACTGTTCATGAGACAAATCTTTTCATATACATTTTTACTTGAGATGCTTTATGAGTTGTTGGCTGTGTTCATGTCAAACATTCTGTTGGGTTTCTTAACTGTAATATTAACACCCTTGTCTGCAAAATATGTTCAAGATATTTTATCCTAGTCTGTTGTTTGAATTTTAGCTTGGACTATGGTACCTTTTGTGTGATAGGAAAGTTAGTGTTAATGGAATTGATTGCATTTATGAATTGTGTTTTATATCATCTTTCAGAAGGTCACTTTAACCCTAAAATTTTTTTAAAAGGTAGTTTCTTCTGATAGCTTTATAGTTTTGTGTTTTATGTGTAGATTTTTAATCCATCGAAAGTTTATTATTATATATGGCATGGAGGTTTTTTTCCTAAGTGGTGATATTCTCAGTACTTACTTTCCATAAAAACATGAAGATCTTTTGGGATTCAATGCTCTGTTCCATTCATTTGTCTATTCCTTTACTGTACACTTTTAACTACCGTAGTTTTATTATTAGAAGGGCCTTAAGGCCCTTGTTACCACATTATTTAGTACTGCAACTAAAGTACTATTATAGAGTGCTTTATAGTTTATAAAACACTTATATGTACCATTTTATCTGATTCTTAGGCCAAACCAGAAGGACATTTATGGTAGGAAAGATATTGCTATTGATATGAATACTCTCTAGATTTAGAATTCAGAAGCCTAAACTCAGTTGCCAGTAAAGTAGGCAATCAGTGCCCGCGCCCACCTCTCCTAAATGCCAGGCTATTGACAGAGGCAGAAACTGAGGTCCAGAGAGTAAGATTACAGTGTACTTTTATCTGTAGCTCATACTATTGGTGAGTGTAGGGAGAAGACTTACATTATGGAATTTAATTTTTGCAGAATTCATGTCCTAGCAGCCTTATACTATATGATTTACTCTCTCATGTGCTAACATGCTAGAGACAATTCATTAAGTTAATCTTAAAATTAGTAGAGCGGGCATGCTACAGGAGGAAGGCAACTAGCATCATTTAAGTGCTTCTGCATGGCAGACATTCCTCTAAGTGCTTGGGTTCCTACACTTGGTCTACTCAGTGACCCTGTGAGATAGGCCGTATTTCCTTTGAAAGCTGGGGGAGGTTAAATAACTTGCCCAGGGTCATACAACTAGTTCGTGAAAGAGTAACTCTGTGTCTTGTTACTGTATTTTCTGATTTCAACACACATATACATATTATGATTTGGGACTTTTAGGCACACTTGAAATATGAATCAAAATGAAAACATGTCTTCTCTGTTCTTTTAAGGCTACGCAGATACAAAGTCCTAGGAAGTAGTAACTCCGACTCAGACCTTTTTTCCCGCCTGGCCCAAATTCTTCAAAATGGATCCCAGAAACCCCGGAGCACTCCTCAGTGCAAGAGTCCAGGATCTCCTCACAATCCAAAAACACCACCCAAGAGTCCAGTTGTCCCTCGCAGGAGTCCCAGTGCCTCTCCTCGAAGCTCATCCTTGCCTCGCACGTCTAGTTCCTCACCATCTAGGGCTGGACGGCCCCACCATGACCAGAGGAGTTCATCCCCACATCTGGGGAGAAGCAAGTCACCTCCCAGCCACTCAGGATCTTCCTCCTCCAGGAGGTCCTGCCAACAGGAGCATTGCAAACCCAGCAAGAATGGCCCGAAAGGATCCGGCAGCCTCCACCACCACTCAGCCAGCACTAAAACGCCCCCAGGGAAGAATAAGCCAGCTAGTAAACTCAGCAGATAGGAGCCCGGCTGCATCTCTATGAAAGGTGTGAGATCTTCCTCCTAAACCTGATGCATGTGTGTCCCCGTACTGTCTATTTAAAAAATCAGTCTTGATCTTCTCTTGCAAAAGAAAGTAACATGATCAATCTGTAAGAAGATGTAAATGTATCATAAGGAATTACCTATGGCAGGCAGCAAGCAGATCAGGAATGAATGCCTTTGTATAGGAAGGGGCAATCCAGCAAAATCCAAGGAGGAGAAACTCATTAAATGAGGTCTCATTTTTTAGCTGCCGTTTAGGAGTTAAAATGGAATTTTAAGGGGTTTTGCCTAATTTTTTAAGCCTCTATTCAAAGATTATATAGCAAAAGTGAAACTTCTTGTTTGATATTTTCATTCAAAACTTCCGAACTCTGGAGAGTCAATTTACATATTAAATTATGTAAGAAGTCTGTTGCCAGAGAGCCAGGACTCATGTATATTTGGTTTGTGTGTTTATTTAGTGTACGGAGAATTCACACCTTCACTTTGCCTCATTCCTAGTACTCTCCCTGGATTTCACATTTTTAAAAGTCAGTGTTTCTCGCCTGATTCTGTCCCTCTTCTTTTATTTTAACAATACATCCTAAAAGAATTTCAAATCTAATTACCTTTTTTTAGCCCCCTAATATTTTGGGGGGAGGGAGCAACAGTCCTCACCTAGTACATTTTTATTGCGAAAGATAACTGAGAAACTTAAATGAAGGAAAGAAAAGTCTAATTAGAGCTACTTTGCAGGCTTTAGTGTTTAGGGAAAGAGGGTTAAAGTGTGGGGCAGTAACCTTCAAGATAGAAAAACCTTCTTCTTCCCTGTTAAGTTTCCTCCTTGTAGGAGGAAAACTGACCAGAATAAACTGCTTCCTTAAGTCTTCTAGGTAGCAACTATTTCTAATGTCAACCTCCAAGATAATACCAGGGAAGCATTTTAGAGATTTAGAAAGAAAAATAGAATGTTATTGAGGTTTATAATCCTCAAACTTTGTATTTTATACATTTGGCCAATAAGGAATGAATATCTGGGGAAATAAATTTAGCCTAAACATTTTTCTTTTAATGTTTTATTACCTGCTTCTCCTATAGTTTAGTTCAATACTTGGGCCTCTTGGCCTGATTTCTATGTAATCTCAATTTACAAAGCTATAAGGAGGATCATATTTGTTTTAATCTCACTTTTCTGCTAATAGGAATCAGGCAAAATTAAAGCATACCAGACTTTTTAAACGGGCTCTTTTATACTCTCGAGTTGTTTTGTGTTGTAAAGACCTTATTAAGGTCAGGTAAATTGGTTTGCTTACTGTTGAAATTTGCCTTCTAGCAAACATCTGTGCTTTCTGTTTGACCTTGTGTTTGCTGCCAAACCTAATATGGTTGAATTGGAAAACAAAAAAAGAAAGAAATACATTTTCTCACCAAGTGAACATACTCTAATGCTGCATCAAAGCTGCCCTGAAGCTGCACTGAACTTGTTCTCTTTATCCATGTTGAGCTTTTTAAAAAACAAACTCAAAACACTATTGAGGCATATAAGGTCTCTTATAAGAAACGTAGTCTAGTGTGGAATCTTAATTTCTCTTCAATTGCAAACACTACAGGGGAATGCAATAGATAAGACATATCTGCTGTTTATCTAAAGCAACTGTAATATTGGAAGACCTGTCCTTCTGTATTATATTGTATAGTAGTTGCTATAACACTATTTGCATGTCTTCATGGTAAATTATATAAATATTTATAAATATATAGAGAGACATATGCTTATATAAACTCATTCTTTCTCATTCTCCATTTGTAATTTCAAGATCACGGGTGGCGAAATTCCTTTTCTATTGTGTGCCTCATGTACACTTGGGCCTTGCGTATCTTCAGTTTCTGAAAATATGTTCTTGGCATGTGACACCTCAGATTCTTCTTGCCTTCCTTGTGTATAATGCAAGGTTTGGCAGTCTTTAACAAGCCAAGATAGGTTTATTTTTCATTTAAAAAAGATTTTATCAGGGGAAAAAAATGACTGGGACATGCTTGTAATACTGGTTCAATGATTTGTCATGTTAATCATATAGTTTTGTCCTTATGGTTAGAGTGGATAAACTGGGTTGATAATCATGGGTCTGACATAGATTTTTTAAATGTCTCTTAAAAATTGCCATTCTACTTTTCTCTTTTCACCTCACTTTTTTTGTAGGGGACAGTAGGGCGGGTTATTAATAAATTATCTTTTTCCTGTTGTATTAGTTACATTATGCTAAAAAGTAGCTGGCTTTAAATCCTGACCCCTCTCATCAGGAATGTGCTAATAGTAACCATTGGAAAAGCTGATAAAGCTGCAACTGTGGTATGTGTGAGATTTTCTTTCTTATTGGCATTTCTGTGCTGGCAGTCAAAACTGACAGTGAGGGCAATGTGGCAACTGAATGTTCTCTCTCTCTCTCTCTCCTTACCTTTTTCTCCCAACCCTCTCACTCTGTTGCCCCCTTTTCTAAATGGCATTGACAAACTCAAGATAAACAACCTCATTGTGTAAGAATATTTTGTTTTGTCTGTAGAAGAAAGAGTTAACCAAAGATGTTTCTACTCAGATACTTTCAAAAGAAAACAGACTAATTGTATCTTATGTTATCAATAGGTCCGCTTAGAGGTACTGTCTTATACAGAGATTTACTTTATGGTTTTTAAAAGCATAGTTTGTGCCTTTAGATGTTGTTCAGGCTAAAAATAGAAGTTGGCAAACCTGAGCAAGCACTTTGGGCACAAAGATTTTCATTTTTGTTTTATTTTAAAGTATGATACAGAGAATGAGGTTTTTGGTTTGGGTTTTTTTTTTTTTTTAGTTCTTTATTATTTATTTATTTTTGAGTTTTTTTAGTGACGTATATTTCAGAAATTAGTAACATAGGTCATCTAAGTAATTTTAAACCAATTTGGTTATTCTACCTACAGTGACGGACATGCCTTTAAAGTCAAGCCAAACTATATACTAAAAGTAGTATGGAGCAGAAGTTAAAATTGTCTTTTGAAAATCAGGTACCTCCTAGTTTCTTCTGTCACAACAGAATGTCTGGTTACCTAGTTAAACTTGCCTTTGCCCAGTCCCTGGAATTACTTGGGTGGAACAGAAGATAGAATTAGCAACAGCTCAGTACGTTTAGGTAAGATTCCTCCTAAATTATGCTGCCAAATCTCCTGGGTGTATGGATTGGTTGAAATATTAAAATCCCACATAGTAATCTCTTGCACAGCTTAAAGGCATTTAACTTTAATGTATAGTGAACAAAGAAGGAAGATTGAGTCATTTGAAATTTAACCTTAAAATACAGATTACAAATATCTGTGAATGTTAAGCCCTAGTCAGGCAAGCACTCTTATTCTCAACTCTGGTATGCAAGCTGGCCTTGCTAATAGTGGCATAGTTACATTTACAGTTTTTTAAGTTGCATGTTGTGAAGTGAATGTTTTTTGTAAAAGTTGCCAAGTTAATCAAGTCCTAAATAAGTAGCAGAATGGTAATTGAGACCCACTGTAGTCATTATCCACTTTAAATCATTTGCTTTCAAATACTAAACAAATCTCAGCTGCTTACTAATTCAGTGTTCTAGATGTGCAGTATCTCTTTCTGTTTAGCCCCTAGCCACAGTGGGAACTTTACGGTTCTTCAGTAGTCACCAGAGATTCCTTCCAGGCCACAGATTTTTATTCTAATGTTTCTATGGTTGCATTCAATCTACAAGGGAAAAGTGTACATTGGTGCATGTTTTATAAACCCACACACAGATAGTTAAAACCGTAATTAGTTTTTCTATACCCAATAGCTTTGAATTAAAAAAAGATGCTTTTTTCCCAAGAGCAGATGATTTTACATTCCTAATCTAACATTAGGAATTGGTAGCAAGAGAAACAGGATCCAGAATTCAGAATTTATTGAGACTTAGGAAAAAAATGCATCTTACTCTGGCTATTTGAAAATATATCTATTTATAGATAAGTCTAGATTTAGTCTTGGAGATCAGAGTTTTTCAATATTTTAAAAACTTTTTTCATATATCTATCAAAACATGGCATATGTTAGAGAACCATTTCTTCTGTTATGTTCATATATTTTGGAATTAAGTTGTTTGCATTTACTCTGTTAAAATCTGCCCATTTCCGTTTATGTGTATTTACCATAGATGTGTTGGGATTTACCTAAGGGGAGAGATACTTTAGCTCCCGTATCACTGAGGGGGTAGAATGGTTGACAGCTACTGTTGCACTGTTTAACTTTCTTGAGTTTGGTTCTGTAGACAGTATATTAGCAGAATAGCTACCTATCTATGGAAAAGTATTTCAGGATTAAGGCATGTAACTTCTGTGTACTCCTTACATGTCAATATATACCCAAGTTCAGAAACTACAGATGCATTTTTAGATCTTAACTTAGAGAAGGGAACTAAAGGCAGGTGCAGTCCTCAGACCATATGGGAGGATATAGCATTTTGGAAATCCTAGGTGGTTGCTGGAATATCCTATTTCCCTATCCTCACCCAATAAAACTCTGGTATGGACCTGAGGATGTGAAAGTAGGTGGAAACTCATCATATCATTGGGTATTCTCGTTTTTTTGGCCTTGCCTCTGAAATTATGAGAAATTTAACTAAGATAGCCTCAGAATCTGTTGCCCAACATTGCTAGGGAAAACTACAGGAGGTATATGGGGAATTCCTGTAGTTCTTAGGTAACTCCAGGACATGAGACGAGGTTCCCTGTCCACTTAAAGGGGAATTTGGATGCTGCACACCTCAATCCCTGGCTGGACATGGAATGATAACATTAAAGGCTTGGCCCATCAAGACATTTTCCAAGTCAGTTGTGATTATTTGCTTCTCCTTTAAAACTATGTAAGCTTGATGTTTAATTATTCCCCTTGAGCAAAGCTGGATCAGAGAAGTAAAGTATGTGACAAGATCAGGATCACCTTGAGGTTCCACACATTCGCAAGACACTGAATAGCAAAGAAGTTAAATTACTCAGTAATGATTTGAATATTAACTTAGACTTTTCTGGACCCTCAGTCTTAAGGAAACATGTAAAATAAGTGAATCCTTTCCTTTTATTGCCTTGTGCAACTTAGCAGTTTTCTGCCTCCTCTTTAGAAGAAGTGAAAGTATGGGCACAGTGTTTACACTGGTAATGCTGGCCATGTCTCTCAGATACCCTGGGCCAAGGGTTCTGGATCCCTTAACCTACACAACAGGATTGGATGAGGTAGATCTTTGAGCCTATGTGACTGTAGAATTTGCTGATGACCAAATTTTCCATAACGATGGATAGGAATTTTACATCTCTTTTTAGTAGTTTAATATTGTTTCGTATTGTGTACATAAGTGTTCACTCACCTAATTAAAAACATTGAGTAAACAAAGTTTTTATATAGACTACCCTTGCCATATGATGCTTTTTTCCTCTTATACTATTTAAATCCTTAAAAGTTCATGCACAGCACTTCACCATACCAGGACTCTGGGTATTCTTCACTCACCTACAAGGGGTAAAACAAGGCTACCAGAGCTTGAATGTGATTTATTTTAGGGAGCTACCCATGGAGGGGAAAGCCCTTGGGACTTTTTCTAAAACAATTTTCTCTTTGAACTATTTACCAGATACATATATTAGTCCACTAAGGTAAAAAGCTTTAAGAAATACAAAGATAGGAAGATAAAGGAAATATAACACTGGCCACTTGTGGCTTTGAAATTGGATTGGGTGGATTGAGTAAAGAAGAGAACAGATCAGATGATCCAGGCTTGATTGAGCCCCTTCATTCTCCCTGATACACAGTTCCTGGTCCCCCTTCTGACTCCTTTTCTGAAATAGCCAGTACCTATTTCGCTGGGCCATTTACTTACAAATTCTCAACTTTTAGGAAAAAAGAGGGAGGGGGAAAACATCTAGATTGAAATTGGATATAAATCTTGAAAGTTATGAGCTATTGGTAGCTGTTAAATCAGATTCAGCCACAAAGCAGAATTCTCTCTTTTTGAACAAGACCAATGAGTTAGAATAGATGACTTTAATAATTAATAATTCTGCTTTTCTTTCCCTCTCTTCTCCTCTACTTGCTATCAGAGAGATGAGAAACTGCTGTTTGAAATACCTCCAACAGTATTATATTGTCTCTTTCCCCTCCAAGTAGCTCCCTTTATACGATTTTGCTCAGGCAACCAAGGACATAGAGTATTGGTAGAAACATGGAGTGCTTTTGTATAGATCATCTGTACATAAAAGTGTAATTATTTATTTAATTTTCCCATTTGTATCATATTAAAGCTTTGTACAGTGTTTTAAGTTCTGTTTTAAAATTATTTTGTATTTTATTTTTATAATCTAGTAATAAAATATTCATTCCGCATGCAAACTCTAGTTGTATTTGTGTGATGGTTTGGATTTCAAAAGTGGGAAGTATAATTTTTCTCATTTAATAAAGTTATTGAATGCACCAGAGGTTACGAGATCAACTGGGAGCAGAAAGTGTTACTGTAATTGCAGTACCACATCCAGAAGTGACCTAGAAAAAGAAGCCCTAGACTGAGTAGAAACTAGGTGTTCAGTGTCCCTGCAGGTGAAAACCAGGGTTCAGGAATATGAGGAGATGATTCCTTGTAATAAAAGTACTGAAAGCTCCCTTTCAGCGCATCATTCTGTCTGGCTGGAGGTACTTTTTCCTTCTCCACAGGAAACACCCCTTGTACCACGAGAGGGATTCCGGCTCACTGCACCCTCTCTCCTTTCTGCTTGTAACCTTTCCTTTGAACCAGAGGAATGCTCAGGAGGCATTCAAAGGGCACTGCTTCACCCGTCCTGATTTGGTTTGACCTGGAATGTTGGTGCCATCTGTTTTTCTCTGCCTGGATTCCCCTCTTGATTTCTCACTGAGCAGCAGTATCCAAAATGCTGTCTCTCAGGTTTGTTTTAAAAAAAGAGATTAAGAAATAACTCTAGGCCGGGCGCGGTGGCTCACGCCTGTAATCCTAGCACTCTGGGAGGCCGAGGTGGGCGGATTGCTCAAGGGTAGGAGTTCAAAACCAGCCTGAGCAAGAGCAAGACCCCGTCTCTACTAAAAATAGAAATTGGACAACTAAAAATACATAGAAAAAATTAGCCGGGCATGGTGGCACATGCCTGTAGTCCCAGCTACTCGGGAGGCTGAGGCAGGATTGCTTGAGCCCAGGAGTCTGAGGTTGCTGTGAGCAAGGCTGACGCCACGGCACTCTAGCCCAAGCAACAGAGTGAGACTCTGTCTCAAAAAAAATAAAATAAAATAAAATAAAGAAATAAGTCAAGCTCCCAGACACTAATCATGAATATGCTTCTTGAGTTCTCAACTGCGAAGTAGTTGAAATGTTAACCTGATGTAAACCTATTATTATAATGTGTAAAGGAGTAAATAAAGCTACAAGTAAGCAGTTCTGTGTGCAGGGTGGCCTGAGGCTCTTTATGGATTGTTGTGGCTTGGGGAGTATAAAAAGCCTCCCAGTAAGAATTCTGTCCTAAATGGTCAGCTGATGGTGAGTGCTGGAAAACCAGTGGATACTGCTTGGCCAAGGGATTGAAAAGTCAGCCTTTGAGAAAGACAAGGTCAAAATGAGAGGTTATGTTAATTTCATAACCTCTTTAGGGTGGTGACAGTTGAATCTAGAAAACTTAACTCTTTTTTTTTTTTTTTGATTTTCAGTGTATTTACTGAGGTGTACAGTTAATCACATGAACCAGAAAAGACCTCGTATAGCAAAAGCAATCTTAAGCAACAAAAACAAACTGGGAGGCATCAGTCTTCCTGACTTCAAGTTGTACTATAAAGCAATAATAATCAAATCAGTTTGGTATTGGCACAAGAACAGAAGCATTGATCTTTGGAACAGGACTGAGAATCCAGAGATGAAACCATCTACA
>CAUYRT010045796.1:0-30379 GCA_963574885.1 Lepilemur ruficaudatus
TCTTTTGAAAAGTTTCTATTCATGTCCTTTGCCCATTTATTGATGGGGTTGTTTGATTTTTTCTTGTTGATTTTCTTAAGTTCTGTGTAGATTCTTTTTATCAGCCCTTTATCAGATATGTAGAAAGCAAATATTTTCTCCCATTCTATAAGTTGTCTATTCACTATAATGATAGTTTCCTTGGCTGGCAGAAGCCTTTTAATTTGATCAGGTCCCATTTGTTTATTTTTGTTGCTGCTGTGATTGCTTTGGGGGTCTTCTTCGTAAATTCTTTACCTAGGCCGATGTCTAAAAGAGTCTTCCCAACATTTTCTTCCAGAATTCTTAAGGTTTCATGCCTTAGTTTAAGTCTGTTATCCATCGTGAGTTGATTTTTGTGAGAGGTGAGAGGTGGGGATCCTTTGTTAATCTGCATATGGATATCTGGTTTTCCCAGCACCACTTATTGAATAGAGATTATTTTCCCCAATGTATATTTTTGTCTGCTTTGTCGAAGATTAGATGACAATATGAGGATGGTTTTATATCTGGGAATCTCCATCCTATTCCAAAGGTCTATATCTCCTTTCTTGTGCCAATACCATGCTATTTTTTTTTTTTACTCTAGCCATTAGGGAAATGTAAATCAAAACTACGATGAAATATCACCCAACTCCATTGAGAATGGCCTCTATCAAAAAGTACCAAAATAACAAATGCTGGCATGGATATGGAGAGATGGGAACACTCTTATGCTGCTGGTGGGACTGCAAATTAGTACAACCCCTGTGGAAAGTAATTTGGAGATAACCTCAAAGAGCTAAAAATAGAAATACCATTTGATCCAGCAATCCCACTACTAGGCATCTCCCCAAAGGAAAAAAAGACATTCTATAATAAAGACATCTCACTCAAATGTTTATAGCAGCACAATTGACAATTGCAAAGATGTAGAAACAACCCAAATGCCCATCAACAAATGAGTAGATTAATAAAATGTGGTATATGTATACCATTGAATACTATTCAACTACAAAAAAAAATGGTTATCTAGAACCTCTTATATTATCCTGGATAGAGATTGAGCCCATCCTTCGAAGTGAGGTATCACAAAGATGTAAAAACATGCACCCACATGTACTCGCCATCAAACTGGTAATTGATCAACACTAAGGTGCTAACATGGTAGTAATAGTCACTGGGTGCTGGTCAGGTAGGGGGTGTAGAGGGTTGCAGAGTAGAGGGGGTGGGGCAGTAAACCCACAGCTAATGGAAACAGGGCACACTGTATGGGGGAAGGACATGCTTGTAGCTCTGGCTTGAGCAAGGCAAACGCATTTCATGTAACCAAAATGTTTGTCCCCCATAATATCCTGAATTAAAAAATATATATTATTATAGGTGGTGAAAAAGTGAATGACTTTAATGAGCAAGTAATAAAACCTTTTGCAGTAAAAAAAAAAAAAAAAAAAAGAATCAAACATGGCCATACCCTATCCACATGGTACTGTCAGCGTGATGGCATTGGCAGCTAGGTGTAGATCTGGTTGCGTAATTGGCATTTGAGGTGTGCATTTGTGTAAAGTTCAGCCAAGAGCAGTCACATGATGGGTGATGTGTGGGTGATTAAAAAAATTTTTTTTGTCTTGTCTAGTTCCCAGTGCTGCTCCTCAGAACCTGTCCTTAGAAGTGAGAAATTCGAAGGTAAAACTTTATAATGCTGCCATTCATTTTTACTGGTGTACTATTGAGCCTCAAAGGGGCTTATAGAGTGGGAAATTCTGTGGGAAAAACAAATCAAAACAAATGAATGTCAATGTTGAAAAAATCTATTTGCTTTTAAAAATAGTAAAACTGTAATTTAGAACTTAATTATAAACAAACAAAGAAATAAGAAGACATAGATATTATACCTACTAGTAAAACTGGGCTTAAAAACCAACTCCTTTATTCTGTTTAACTTTACTTCCTTTCTCTGATGCCAAAACGAGTTTAGTCTTTCTGTAAATAAATTGCTGTTTTTATATAAAACATGACATTATAGATCTTAACCATCCAGAATCTCAGTGGTGTGGCAGAGGAAATAAGTTGTTTATGATGACATGATCCCTTGGTGCTGCGAGATGAGCTCCGTATGAGTTAAACGCAGACACCTGTCAAATGGGTTGTATCTACTCACACCATGACTCCCAGTCAAGTTCACTGTATACCAAGGGCCAGGTATACAGAGGCCCAGAGCCCCCTCTGGAATACATAGACAACTGAGATACACAGTCCTCTCAAGAAGTAGTGTAAGACTCCTTTTATTCTTTAAGAAACACCAACTATTAATGATCCCCTTTTTGAAGAGTTTAGGATATAAATTGTTTAATTTCAATTCTTCCATGCTAGAGATGGAAAAGAATCCTCATACTTAATAAATATACTTCCTAATCCTCTGACCTTAGATTTTCCTTCTGAAAACTTTTCTGAGACTTTTGCCCAGTGTCTTCATTCAGACAGAATACTTAGGAGATCAGGGGTCCACAGTGTACTGCTCAAATATGTAATCTTCCGTTTGATCATTGAGGGTTTTGAAATGAAGAAGTATTTTTGAGTGATTGTCAAATAACTTTATAAAACTCTGTCAGGGCATCTTGCTGCCTCTATGTTCCTTCTCTTTACATAGTGAAATCAAGGTAGTAATACATAAAAGTGAGGATGAAGCTTTTGATATATTCAGTCTTTTCGCTATAATCTTGTCTTTTCTAGAGCATTATGATTCACTGGCAGCCGCCTCCTCCAGCCACACAAAACGGTCAGATTACTGGCTACAGAATTCGCTACCGAAAGGCCTCCCGAAAGAGTGATGTCACTGAGACCTTGGTAACCGGGACACAGCTGTCTCAGCTGATTGAAGGTAAGCTACTTTGCACATAGGCAGAAGCTAGAGGATGATGTCTTTCTCAGACATCGGATTATGCTTATGTAATAACGGCTCTGAACTATTGACTTATACAAACAAATTAAAAATGGTTCAGAAAAATTTTAATGGTTCAGTTCACTTCTGGCTTGATACATATTAATGGAAAATGTTCTTATAGGTTTTGCCATCTCTGAGTGGTGAGATTGTGTTTGATTTTTATTTCTTTCCTTGTGTTTTCTGTATTCTCCATGTTTTCTTTTTTGAGTGTATGTATTGCTTTTTTGTAATCTGAAAAAAGGTAAAACAAAGCTATATGAGCAAAGAAAGTACTCCACTCAATCTAGTTGGTAACAGAGGTCTAGAAAATGTTTTTTATAACGGACGCCACTTGTGTATCTGTCGCCTGAAACAGTGTTGGTGAGTAGTCGCAGCAGTGCGGTGATCACACTTGCTAATATGGGCACTGTAAACTTTCAGAAAAATCTGTCAGAGATAGCTCCTTTTGGGTGGCTTTTCCCTTCATGTGCAACAGAACAAGTGGTGTACTTGATTAAAAAAGATGGACCCAAATGCGTGTCTAACATGGGTTCCTCCGGTAGATCACAGAGAATCCCCCCTTTATTCCTCAAGTAAGGGAAGGACAGTTGGCTAAGCAAGAGCAGAGTTCCTTTGCAGGAGAAGCGTGGGAGGCAGATTAAGTGCCTTTTGCCCTGTGGATGTTGAGACCATGCTTACAAAGAATAGAGACAGATGCCCCTAAGCTATCTATAGGGGTTTTCATAGATGTTTAATACGCTGCAGAATTGACTGTGGTCTGAACAGAGCCCATCCTGCCTGCCACTTTATAGTTTAGCAGTGCCGGGACTCTGTCCTCCTCAGCTGCATGTGCCTCAGCTTCAGCACCATCATCCCACTCTGTCCTGGGAGCAGACTCGCAACTCACAGAGGCTCTGCCTGCGGTAGCACTGCCTCAACTGCATTGGCTTAATTGGTCACTCAACAGAGCCCATCTATGTTTTGCAAGCAAACAGATGAATTGGAGTCTAGTACGTTTAGACTAGACTATTCAACCAATAGTGTGAATTATCCGTAGCTATAATACTACAGTAGCAGGGCATGTTTAATCTCAGGACAAACACTGGCTCAAATGAGTTTTGCTAGGAATCCCAAATGCAGAGCTGGTAGAAGAGAACTACAAAAATTGGAGGTATTGTCATTGTTATCTAAGCCCAAGAATTAATTTCATCACCCTTTGGAAACTAACTTTCCTTACATTACATCCTTCCTGGGTAGACTTTAAAAGGATTAGAGAAACTTGGCATCAGCCACTTTCCTGTGTGCCCAGGGACCAGATTCTTGAGGGAACCAAGATCTGGGGTCAAAAAATGTAATGTTTTCCCTTCTTTATAGGTGTAAGTTTCTAAAAATTGAGAGAGCCACTGACAGTGCGAATCTGTGCTCTAGCAATCAGCAGGCGCCTTATTCCTCCCCTCATAGATGGGACTGACGTCCTTCAAAAGAGGAAAAGGTGAATATTGGGCTCCAAAGGTATCTTTCAGTCGCCTAGCTTCTTCACAAGAACCCCACTTCCCTGAGCTGCAGTCAGTACACGTGTCTGCAGTAGCTGTTGCTGAGAAGTATCACTAAGGGATCATTGATCACAGATGTCCTCAACAGTCAGCTTCTGATTTTACTCCAGTTTCAGATAAATAACATTTCCCATCTGAAAGGCTTTTATTTTGAATATTTGGTAGTAGATATTTATTGTATATTAGACACCATTCTTGTTGCTAATAGTATAAATACAGAGTACATTCCTTGCCCATGAGGAGGCTGTTTTCTCAATGAAACATTTGATGTGTAAGCAAAGTATAATTTTTGTGGTAAAAATGGCTTTATGTTTATCAAGAAAATTCTTGCATTTTAAAATATCTAGATTTATTTATTTAATAGATTTATTGAACTTTTATTAGCATGTGTGGGCACTTGGTATGCAATGGTAAACAAAAATAGAGATCCTTGGTCTCTTGAAGCATTAACTTGAAGCTTGATTATTAGGGAATAATATGCATTACCAAGATCCTGTATGAAGAGTAAATTATATGATTAAGTTTTAGCCAGACCTAATTGTTATTAATAGCACTTAAATGTTTCCATGTCTTTATGATATGTATTGTGTACCTTAGTTTTGGTCTGTGAGCTCTTTAGGTTACTTAGAGGGATAGGAACTCTTGGCCTCTTTACACAGTGCCTCTTACTTTCTTCTCTTTGCTAGCTCACGTGCCCTCCTGCATTCTAACTCTCCTCAAGGGGAAAGGAATGATAATCTTATTGGTTGGATTCTTTCAGGATTTTGGTTGAGCCATGTTTGCTAGTAGTCCAGGTTATTGTCTGCTAATAGTTATAAATACATGTTCAGCCCACTCTAGCAGTTTCTGGTTCAGTGTGTGCAGAGATGAATCAAGACAGTAAACTGACTTGGGCCCAGGCATTTTGCTCCTCCTTCTGTCTTGCTTCTTGCTGTCTTGTGGGCAGACAGATTCAGGATGGGCCTGTGGAGAACAGAACCTACCGTCTCTCCACCCTACCATGTGACAGGATTGGTTAACTGAGCTAAGGCTTATCTTGCATCCTGGCCAAGTTACATTCTCAATATTTCTGTCTTTGATGGAGTTTCTGTGCTGTGTTGCTCACCAAAGATCCCAATATTTGGATGTGAGGAAGTAGGATAATTTTCATAACCCTTACAGGACCTACCACAATATCTGGTATTTAAGTGCTCTAAAAATGTATGCATGCATATGTAAATAACTGACCATATTATTAACTATTGCCCTGCTTTCTAGGATAGACTTTTGTATGTGGATCTTTGTTACCCTTGATACATGGGTAAATCATGTACTTTATTAGCTGGTTGTAAATAAAAAGTTGCATAATAGAAAGGTTTGGGTTTTTTCCTTCTTTTACTTACTATATATAGGTAAGGGCAATTGGTTGTTAAGGAATAGATTTCTAGACCATATTTGGTGCTTAAATTTTTTCTGCTCTGGTTATGAAGTGGCTCAGAGAACAGAGGTAACCTGATAGGAGTTATATCTTTGCATTCTTTTCTGGGGTTTGGTGCCTCCTGAGACCCATCGACTTTGTTCCTTTGTTATAACTCTTTCATTATCCTTGGCTTCTTTTTGGCCTTAGCTTCCTTTGTAACAAAATGAAGGGATTGCATTAAATGATCTCTGAGGTGCCTCCAAGCTCTTAAACAAAAGTCTGTAATCTCCTGGGAGCTTTACTCATTTCTGTTTTCCTCTTGGATTATGTGGGCTTCAACCTTTACTTTAGCAATGGATGCTACTCTGTATTGTGTTTATGTGTTTTTCTTCTGTGTTAACCTAAATGGAAACTTTGTCAAGCTACGGACCGAATTGGTGGCTGAGATATGTGCCTTAATGAGATGCCTTTTGTTTATCCAAAGCTCTTGTTTCAGTTTGTCTTTTTTTGTTATTTGGGTCTCAGGTCTCGATCGGGGAACTGAATATAATTTCCGAGTGGCTGCTCTAACAATCAATGGCACAGGCCCGGCAACTGACTGGCTGTCTGCAGAAACTTTTGAAAGTGACTTAGATGGTAAGAACAACAATCGACAGTACTGGCACATGATAGGTACTAACTGTAGTCAAATGGGTCAAACTGGAAAGCCATGGACTTTGAGTGTATATGGCTTAAATTTGTGAACTTCAGTGATTACACTGCTGTTGTTCCTGGAGTGCAGCAAGGGTCCTGCAATGGAATTTTTGCAGGGCCTTTTGGAGAACTGTCCCTTTAAGCAGAACCAGGTCAAATAAAAATGAACAGGTGCTGTAAGTTTTTTTTTTTGTTTGTTTTGTTTTGTTTTTACCAAGGCCATTAAATAGAGGGATGATCTAAAATTTAAGGCTAAGCCACATAAATTATGCCTCTATTTCAATTGCAGTTTCTCTTTTCCCTAGTTCTGGATACTTTGTCCTTTTTCTATTTGTTCAATGAGTAATTTCTTATGGGTGTGTGTGGTAGCACCTTTATCTGTGACAGGTGCTGGACTTGGGGGAAAAGAGACTGAGTTCTTATTCTAAGTCTTAGTTTACTAATTTTTAAGATAGCAATTTATGCCCTGAAACAATATGTGAATGATATTGTAAATTGCCTCCTTTTTAAGCCTCTTAGTCTCCCACCAGTTGAATCAATTATGGCTCTAAGAAGTCATGTGTTCTGACTTATCGTGTTACTTAGGGGAGTAAATAATTGGTACCATTGCTGTAACATGATGCTTGATCACCAGGCTACTAATTACTGGTGTTGTCTTTCTCATTCTACCTGGTAGAGTTTGAGAATGGGAGGTGGGACTAAGAGGAGTGGCAATTGAAAGGCAATGTATTTGGTTTTTTTTCCACTGGGCAGAGCTTCTTAGATCTCTTTGTCTTCCCTTACAAATTAACACTGCAGTGTCTTGTATTTAAGACTATTTTGGTATTATTTTTTTTTAGAATGAAGTAAAACCATGGGCCCTATTTCACTATACATATAGGTTCTCTTTGAACTCTTGGACATAATGTAAAAAATTTAGCCTCCAGTAGTTTGGCAGGAGGCTGAACACCGTTGCCCAAGGATGGTGAAATATTCTAAAGGAAAGTGGATCTCATCTTGCTTTTCTACTTCCTTACAGAAACACGTGTTCCTGAAGTGCCTAGCTCTCTTCACGTCCGCCCTCTTGTCACGAGCATCGTAGTAAGCTGGACTCCTCCAGAGAATCAGAACATTGTGGTCAGAGGTTATGCCATTGGTTATGGCATTGGCAGCCCTCATGCCCAGACCATCAAAGTGGACTATAAACAGCGCTATTATACCATTGAAAATCTGGGTACGTTTGCTAAGTAAGAAAGTGCTTGTGTATGTGATTTCTTTCTTTTCAGCTTTTTATTATGTAATAATTTTATTTTTACAGGAAAATTGCAAAAATAGTACAACAAATTCCTATATATTCTTCACCTGGATCCCCCAAAGGTTAACATTTAACCATATTTACATTTGTATTTTGTAGAGTGTTCCTCAATTTAGACTTGTCTAATATTTCTTCATTACATTCAGGTTATGCATTTTTGGAAGGAATAGTGTGGAAGTGTTGTGTTCTTGTCAGTGTATCATATCAGGACGCACATTATAGTCTATTGCTAGTGATTTTTAACTTTAATCACTTGGTTAAAATGGTATCTGCTACATTTTCCCACTATAAAATTATTTTTTCCTTTGCAATTAATACTTACATTAGGAGATACCTTGAGTCTTTGTAAATATCCTGTTTCTCATCAAATTTCACTCAATATAGATAGTTTTAGCATCTATAGTAACAGTCATTACTATGGTGTTTTTCCAATGGTAGTTTTCTGATTCCATATTTCTTCTACATTTGTTAGCATTCTATAAGGAAAAACTTCTCTTTTGCCCCCATAGAGAGAGAATGGCCAAAACCACAGTGAAATACTGTTAACACACCCACTAGAATTACTAAACTTTAATAGACTGATAATACCAAATATCAACAAAGATGCAGAACTGGAACTCTCATATTTGCTGGTGGGAATGTGATAGTACAACTACTTTGGAAAACAATTTGGAGGTTTCTTATAAAGTTACCATATGACCCAGAAATCCCACTCAGATATTTAATCAGGAGAAATAAAAACACATGTCTGCATAAAAACTGGTACACAAATGTTCATAGTAACTTTATTTATAATCGCCCAAAAGGGGAAATAACAAATTTTCATCAAGAAGTAAATGGTATCAATCAGTCAATACCAATTTGATTGATACCATTTACTTCTTGATGAAAATTTGTGATTTCCCCTTTTTGGGCTATTATAAATAAAATTACTATGAACATTTGTATACCATAGCTGTACAACTTGGTAAATTTACTAATAACCATTTAATTGTACACTTAAAATGGAGTAATGACATGATATGTAAATTACACTTCAATAAAGACAAAAAAATAATAAATAAAAAATTAAAAAAAAGAAGTAAATGGTAAATTGTGCCGTATCCATATAATGGAGTACTACTCAGCAATTTTTAAAAACAGACTATCAATACATACAACAACAGAAATGAATCTCACAAACACTATGCTGAGCAAAAGAAGTCAAACACAAGAGAGTATATACTGCGTTATTACATTTTTATGAATTACAAAATAGGCGGAACTTATCTATGGTGACACACAGAGTAAGATCAGCAGTTGCCTGGAACCAGTGGGTGGTAGGAATTGACCACAAGGGAACTATTTGTAGTATTGGGAATATTCTGTATCTTGATTTTGGTGGTGATTATACAGGTATATATGTTGTCAAAACTAACAAAATGTACACTTAAATGAGCACATTTTATTATATGCTAATTATACCTCATAGTTAATTTTAAAAGTAAAGGAATTTGGGAAATATTAATATTTTATAGTAAAGAATGAATTGGTTTTGATAGGTATAATTAGTTTTCCAAATTAGATTATCATTGTAGTTTTTGTTTTGTTTTGTTTTGTTTTTTAAAAAAAGACCAAGCTCTTACCTTGTTATCCAGCCTGGGGTGCAATGTAGATCTTCCTTTGACCAAATTTTTATTCGGATCATTTCTTTGTAAACATCCTTTCTAAGTACAACTTCAAGTGCCTAACAGATGAGTTACCTTCATCCTTTCTGGTAGTAAATAAGCAGCAATTTAAATCTTTATTCAGAAACAAAGTAGCCTTTCTCTTTTTCCTTCCAAGAAGAAACAGCACAGTTAAACTAGGAAATCCTTCCCCCACATGAACATCTCCTAAGGCAATTGTTGGAGAGCAAAAAGAAAGCTTTGCTGGTAAAATCAAAATGTCCCTATGGCGACCAGCCTCCTTCTATTTGCTTTATGAAACTACTGAAGTGAAAATCCTTTGCAGTGTAGATAGGACCTGGTCCTTGACCTTCAGGTGCTTTCAGTCTAAAAGAATAAAAGTCAAACAGAAGAAACAATGAAGTGAGTTGAAGTGAAATATGTTCAGAGAAGGGAAAGCTAGCAAGGCACAGTGGAGCAGTCAAGGAAGAAACTTAACCTGGGCTTGAAAGATTGAATCAGAATAGGGTTTGAAACATAGAGATACGAAAGAGCACTACACTTGCTGAACAGTTACTCTTTTATTAGGAAAGAGTACATGTTGAGAAGTAGCAAAAATGTTGATTTAGCATAATGTAAATTAAGCTTGGCCTATAATTATCAACCTAGATAGATCTAAGATGCATATACTGTTGAGTAAAAGAAGCAAGTCAGGGGTGAAGTACATTTAAGAATTCATCTGTTCATCAAATGGGGGCTCTCCCTTGAGCTTCAGATCCATATGAACATCTGCCTACTAGATATCTGCGCCTAGATACATCTCATACTACATCTGGGCCAAAAGTAAAGCATCTTCTCCCCTAAACCTGTCAGTCAGCAAATATTTAATGAACCCCTGCAATATCCCGGACACTGCTAGCGATAGAGAATCAGACAGAGATGGTCACAGTTATTAGCAATAACACGGTTTAAAAACTGAACTTGTTCACAATGTGTGAGGAAGAGAAATGGAGAATTATAGGCTATGTAACTAGAGAGGTTAGTACCGTGTGGAATGAGCCCTTTCAGATAAACTGACTTACCGAGGTAAAGAGAAGAGGTGGGCTGTGTCCCCAGCATGGGAAGCAGCTGCATATGTGAGGACCCAGTGGTAAGAGAGAACACAGTGGTCAGTGCACTGAAAGATGTCCAGTAATGGCGCACAGAGAACGAGGCAAAGAGGGGTGAGAGACCAACAAGTAGGTCACATCAGCAAGACTCACTTGCCTAAAAGGGACGAGGGAGAGGGAGGTCTTAATGACTCCCAGGTTCCCCACTTGAGCAGCAGGCTTGGTAGTAGTGCCGTTTACTGAACTAGGGAACGCTGGAGCAGTTCTGAAGCGTGACGACAGGGGAAAAAAGAAAGAGAAGGATTTGAGACATCCAGGGAGAAATGCCAAAGCGACAGTTGAACATAGAGGTCTGGTGCTCAGGAGAAAGATGTGGACCGGAGATCTGTATTTGCAGTTAATGGCACGTGCTTGCTAATCAAGGCTAAGGAAAGGAGTGAAGTGCTCAGGAAGAGGGTGAAGAGTGGGAATAGAAGAGGGCCTGAAATCAAGCCTTGAAGATGTGTGTCATCGTCACTCTGCCTCTGTCCCCAGGCTTAGTGAATGACATCACCATCTACCGTGTTGCCTAACTTTTTCCTTGTCAGTCAAGTAGTGTCTTACTGATTCCATTTGATGTCAGTTCTGTCTTGACACGGGAAGCCGTGTGCTTCTACATACCACCCTTTAGTATCTGGAGAGTGGGTGGCGGGCCACTAAGCAAAGGAGCTATTTTAAGCTTTTGAAATAACGCAGGCCACATGAGGTGTGCCACTTTGGAAAACTGCCCAACGTTGCCAGAAATGAGCTCCTCACTCTGGAACCCTTCAGTGGAACCCAAGTCTTCGTTTCTGAAACTGGACTTTTGAAGTACCCCGTACTAAACCTTGCCTGGATCAGGCATGCGATGAATTAGAATCTTCCTGATTTATCTCGGCTAGTAAGAGAGTGAATGCTGTGTCACCTATTTAAGGCCCCCTGTTTTCTCTAATAGCAGCATTTTACATGATCACCTAGAGGGAGTGTTTCTCTGTCTTACAATTGCAACATCACCTCTAAGCCAGTTAAATCCTGGGCCATATCTTACTCCAGCCAAGAAGTTTGCATGCTGGTGAGGTGAGGTTTGGCCAGTCCGGGGTTTGGAGGTCCCCTGAAGAGTTAAGGACATTCAGGACTTGTTGAGGTTAAAAGCTTATCTCCTACGTCTCTACCTCGGTTGTTCCAATCACTGTCCTTCTTCAGGGAAGGAAAGGGGTTTGTTTAATTTCAGGCTCCACCTGTAGCCTTCCAGCATATGAGAATCTTACTTACTCGTTCTCCTCCAAGCCTACATCATACAGTGAACATCACAGGACCACAGCAGAGGCCGAGAGAGAATTCAAGCACAGTCAACTTCCACTACTGAGACTAGATGCAGGAATTTGCTCCCGGCCGATTTTTCTGGACTGTGTGTGCTTCTGTCTTCACAGCTCCCCACACCCCAAAATAAGTCCACATAAAAAATTGTACAGTTTTTCTTTAATTCCTCTGCAGTTAAGATTATGCAAGGTCACTCTTGAATTTTTAAAATTCTGTAGTGAGGATTTTTTTCACAGTATTTTCACTTGTTTCTTTCCTTCAGATCCCAGCTCTCACTACGTGATAACCCTGAAAGCGTTCAACAACGTGGGTGAAGGCATCCCCCTGTATGAGAGCGCTGTGACCAGGCCGCACACAGGTAAGGTTATCCTGTCTATCCCTGGTCTCCAACACTTTTTACGGTGGCTTGTGTAGGATATTGGCACGAGGCCTGCCCCATAGGTGTCAGTGGAAGGAAAAGCATATGGCAGTCTAGGGTGCAGACTTCAAATGGGAAAATGGGCCTTCAACTTGGAAAGTTGTGTTAATTCCTGTTTTGCTTTTTTGGAGGTATTAATCCTGTCATGTAAGCCATTCTATTTAGATATGTATACATGTTTTTAATATGTTAGGATCTGGAAAGCATGGTTTTGAGAGAATAAAAGTGATTTTCCATCTTTTGGGCAGGTGAGTTATAACTAAAATGAGTCAAAAAAGAAAAGACCTCCGTATTTCCAGAGGAATTATATAGGTTACTGATTGTGGCAATAAATTGGTGAATCCAACCAGGTGCCTTACTAGTCACCTGAATAAGTTAGAAAAGTATTTTTCTGTGTACCTTTCTTAAGCTTTATTTATGTAAAGAGTGTAAGGTCAGAGGTACTATTCATTTGATCAATCACACATTTATTATAAGAGAAATCAAATGTTCATTATTTTTTCTTTGAATTATCTACTTAAAATATCTCTAAAATAAGGTAATATACATGTAATGTAAAATTTCTATAGATTTATAAAACATCTAATCTGAATGAGAGAGTTTATTGAAGTAAGTATATTAGAGTTGTAAATTTTTTTAAAGGGTCCCAAAAACCAAAGAATTTATTTTAAAAAATGTTCTTTTCTATTCGTTTACCAAAATTTTGCATCTGTATTATCTACTATGTCTTCTGGATACTTTGCATAATTGTACAGATTTGGTAATATTCTTTGTTCCTTTTTTTTTTAAAGCTTTTTCTTGTAGCATTATTGCTACATGTTTAGTAGTTTTGTCCTATCTTCTGTTCTGATGAGCTTAAAGTTTATAAGTTCTTTTAGAAATAGTTTTAGTATCAGGAAAAAATAAGGTTAACAGAGAATATTTAAATAAGTGGTCTGCTGCTTTCTTAAATCAGGCTATAGAACTTCAAAAAGTTCATGGAAAAATAAAAAAAATAAAAAATAAAAATTTTATTTCTCAACATGGGCTCCATCAAGGTCAAGACACTTTTATAAGCAATGATACCAACCATTTAGTCTAACCTTAAAGAACTGAGGGTCCTGGGAATTTAACCACGTCAATGCAGTCTCTTTTACATTATAACTGAAGAAAAATGGTGCCTTTTAAAGATTTTTAAGAATAGGAAGCAAAAAGAAGTCAGAAGGAGCCAAATCAGGACTGT
Organism: Lepilemur ruficaudatus; assembly: GCA_963574885.1. Taxonomy (NCBI): domain Eukaryota; kingdom Metazoa; phylum Chordata; class Mammalia; order Primates; family Lepilemuridae; genus Lepilemur; species Lepilemur ruficaudatus. The sequence continues at coordinate 13,593 of CAUYRT010045796.1, forward strand.
AAAGTGGATGCCTAATAATTTCCCACTGGAAACTTTTACACAATTGCCCATGTCTGATGAGAGGGATGAGCAGGAGCACTGTCGTGGTAAAGGACTCTCTGGTGAAGCTTTCCCAGGTGTCTTTCTGCTAAAGCTTTGGCTTTCTCAGAACACTCTCATAACAGGCAGATGTTACTGTTCTTTGGCTCTCCAGAAAGTCAGTGAGCAAAACACCTCGAGCATCCAAAAACACACTGTTGCCATGACCTTCGCTTTTGGCAGGTCTGCTTGTGCTGTGACTGGGCACGTCCGCCTCTTGGTGGTCACTGCTCTGATTGTGCTCTGCCTTCAGGATCATACTACTGGTAAAGCCATGTTTCATCTCCTGTTTCAATTCTTCAAAGAAGTTCTTTAGGGCCTTCATCTCACTTGTTTAAAATTTCTGTTGAAAGCTCTGATCCTGTCTGCAGCTGATCTGGGCACAACGGTTCTGGCACCCTTCTAGTGGGAAGCTTGCTCAACTTTAATCGCTCAGTCAGAATTGTGTGAGCCGAACCAATTGATACGTCTGTGGTGTTGGCTGTTGTTAGTGCTGTTAAATCTCGGTCCTCTTCAGGGGATGGGCAAGGTGAATTTTTCTTCACAGATTGATGTGGATGGCTTCTTGTCAACATCATCTCATCCCTTCTTAAAATGAATTATCCATTGGTGAACTAGTGATTTCTTGGAGGCATTGTCCCATGAACTTCTTGTAAAGCATAAGTGATTTCCCCATTCTTCTACCCATGCTTCACTATAAATTTGACATTTCTCTTTGCTTCAATTTCAGCAGAATTCATGTTGCTCTGATAGGATCTCTTTTCAAACTAATGCTTTATCCTTCTCAGTGCCTCAAACTAGTTCCTGTTTAAACATGTTGTAATATGTAAGTAAGAGTTTATTTTGTGTGAAAAAACTTTAAAAACCGTGCATAGTTTTTTCGTAATACGCATTTTCCACCAACTTTTGGGGGAAAAAAGTTGAAATTTTCTTTTGTGTGGCTTAAAAATATAGCCTACTGGCTAGAAGTATGGAGGGAAATGTTCCTAAGTTATGTAGCCCAGTTACCTTTTCCAAGAGTTGGTTCATAGAAGAAAAACATTTCTCAAAGAATTACAACGATTTCTTTACATAAAGGTACATTTTCTGTAACTAATTGGTATGTGTCCTGACAAACTTAGAACAAAGCCCTTGATTAGAAGGTATGTTGTTCCTCTGTTACTTTTAGTCCTGATTGTACACAAAATGCACAAATGGAGGCTATTACTTTAGCTCAGTAGTTATTCATGAACAAGGCCTTTGCCATTGCAGATTTTGAGTTATAGGAAGGACTAAGCACCATAACCATGTGAAACCCATTGTAGAACCTGAACTTAAATCAGTATGTGTATAGTTAGAAAACCTAACCAAGAGTTGAGAAGCCCATGTGGACCCTGCTGTGTTGCCCTGGGCCCATGGTCCTTGTTGCTTTTGTGCTCATGCTGGCCTCTGTTTTGGCAGTGATGCTTAGAGAATGCGTCTGTTTCATGTGGTACAGGACAGCACATGAGTATGGACTTCCTACTGTACAGTACTCTGACTTCTGAAGGTCATGAAGACCGTGTCATTTGGACACATGATAACCATGACATTTCCCTTAACTGACGGAATTCATCACTGAGTTGTTCTCTGACTCTGCAAAAGAAAGTGCAGCAGGTAGTCCAGCTTTCTTTCTGGTGTCAGCTTGCCTTTCCTCAAGGAAGAGTAATGCCCCTGAGTTCCTTTTGCTTTATTTGGGTGTGAGCCATGCCACCATACAGCCTTTAGACCTGAGACATCAGCAAGTCTGAACTTGACCCTGTGTCGGTATCAGATACCCTCAATACCAAGGCCAGGCTGAGTTGCCGTCACTGACGCTCAGGACTCACGTCATGAGAGTAGGACCCTCACAAGTCCAGTGATAAACACTGATAATTCCTGTCTCCAAAATTTAGCCACATTCACTGAAGTTGCAAAACAAAATGAGCTGTGTACTTCTTGTTCAGAAATTATACCCTTGATTTTAAAAGCCGTTTTGTCTTTTCATGATTCTTTTTGAACAGGAGGTAGAATTTTCAAGTAATTTTAAGAAAATTTAAGTATGAAGACATTAATAATTATTGGATTATCACATTTTATGTGAATGCAGTAGAGAATATAATTAATTACTGTTTCTCTTAACATTTTCCTGCAAATTTTTCCTGAAAGAACACAAGTGGAAATACTCTTTTAAGTGAATGGTGGTTATCAATTAACTCCAGATTTTCTTTCTTTTTCTCCATTTCTCACCTTTCATTTCATTATATTACCCTGCATTTCCCTTTTCTTTTATTTTTGTTTACATTAAAATGCCACTTCCCTTTTTTAATTACTTTTTACCCAGACACTTCTGAAGTTGATTTATTTGTTATTAATGCTCCATACACTCCAGTGCCAGATCCCACTCCCATGATGCCACCAGTGGGAGTTCAGGCTTCCATTCTGAGTCATGACACCATACGGATTACGTGGGCGGACAACTCCCTGCCCAAACACCAGAAGATTACGGACTCACGATACTACACAGTTCGATGGAAAACCAACATCCCAGCAAACACCAAGTACAAGGTACTGACACATTTGCTCTGGGTGAAAAAAGCTAATCATTGATATTTTCTAATTTTAAAATTCTCAATTCATATTTTTTCAGAATGCAAATGCAACAACTTTGAGTTATTTGGTGACTGGTTTAAAACCAAATACACTCTATGAATTCTCTGTGATGGTGACCAAAGGTCGAAGATCAAGCACCTGGAGTATGACAGCCCATGGGACTACCTTTGAATTAGGTATGTGTTGGCAGAACGTGTGTCACATGGCATTTCTTCTCTTTGCAAGATATGAAAGCCAATGGAAGCCCTTGCTTATGTTGTGCCACATTCCAAGTCATGGAACTTGTTTTTATTACCCAAGGGAAGAACTGAGTACATTAATTGACACATTTATGTAGAACACAGTGAGCAACTACATTTATAGTTCAGTGTTTGCTATTTGTACTGATGAATTATGTTCTTTTCGTCACTGAACAAGAATATTAGCAAATAATAGGATATCATAAGGCAAAGCATACTAGATTTCAGGAATGAAGAGACAGACTTGAGTTTAAGCCCAGGTCAACCGTCTACTGACTGATCATGAGCAAGTCATCCAACCTCTCTAAATCTTGGCTTCTTCCCATCTGTAACAGAGGTGTAATAATCCCTGCCTTAGGAAAGTAGAAACTTTATAGGGTTATATAAGGGTAAAGTGAGGATCAGATGAGAAAGACATGGTATATTACAAAGCACTGGGTAGATGTAAGGGATCATTGCCATTGATCCTGGTAAATTGAGATAGAAAAGATGAATCCACCTGCCCTTGACCAAGCAGTTGCCAGTGCCATGTTTGCTGGAGCCCAAACAGTTCTCTAGGTGACCCCAAAGCTACCTCTGTGACTTTCTTGCAAACCAATTAGTATCTTATAATATCTTCTACTGAAATATCCTTAGGGTCTTTGTAAGTGGACATGAAAGAGACAGTAACTAAGCAGGTAAAGAGAGCGGGCTATCTGGGTTTGAGATTCTGTTTGCTTTTTGCTCACTTTTAGGCCCACTCTTCTACTACCCTTAGGCTTTCCTAGTGTGGATATATGTGTAACCCTTAGGAATCTCTGTCTATTTTGTTCTCCTACTTCTTTCTTTCTTATGTATGAATAATGAAAAAAATGGAGTTATAACTTCTCCACAGACTGGACTTGGTCCTAATGTCTTTTTGTTTTCTCTACAATTGGTTGGCCTTCCTACAGAGAAAAGAGCTGGATTTGGAGAGTTAGAAATATAGTACAGGCCGGGCGCGGTGGCTCAGGCCTGTAATCCTAGCACTCTGGGAGGCCGAGGCGGGTGGATCGCTCAAGGTCAGGAGTTCAAAACCAGCCTGAGCAAGAGTGAAACCCCGTCTCTACTAAAAATAGAAAGAAATTAATTGGCCAACTAAAAAAGTATATATATATAGAAAAAATTAGCTGGGCATGGTGACGCATGCCTGTAGTTCCAGCTACTCGGGAGGCTGAGGCAGGAGGATCACTTGAGCCCAGGAGTTCGAGGTTGCTGTGACCTAGGCTGAAGCCACGGCACTCTAGCCCAGGCAACAGAGTGAGACTCTGTCTCAAAAAAAAAAAAAAAAAAAAGAATCTATTTTTCAACACACATAACAAAATTGTGTATAAATGATTTGCTTTTTGTTGTGACAGCAAAGAAAGGTAAGCTTCGAGACGATTTCTCTTTTGATGCTTGTTTAATTCATGCAGAACCCATCTATCCAGCTTCTTTACCTTGCCAATATTGTTGGAATAGTAATGTCAAACCTTGCTGCTAATTCATGTGTAGGTTGAGATGGATTCGCTTCCACTGCAACTTTCAGCTCATCGTTATCTACCTTGGTCTCAGGTCACCCACATGGCTCATTTTCAAGATTAAAATCACCAGAATGGAACTTCTCAAACCATCAGTGTACTATTAGCCACGTCCTCCCCAAATACTTCATTGATATTTCAAGCTTTCTGCGCTGCATTGGTTCACAACGGACTTCATATTCAAAAATAACATGAATTTTTGATTTATTCATGGTTTCACAAAAATTGCTCCAAAAAAGAATATGGAAAGATAATCACAAGCCACAATGTGTGTTTGAAAGAATGAGGATGTACTTTCACAATTAAAAAAGAAAAAAAAACCCAAGAAGTATCAAAGTGAAATGTCAGAGATATCAACTGTCAAATTTAGTACTTGAGGAAATCAGATATTCCATACTTAATAACCTTAATATTTCTTACAACTGCATGTGTGTCTATAATTATCTCAGAATAAAAAGTATGAAGAAATTGTTTAAACAGTTAAAATGGAAAAAATAAAGCAAGGTCAAAGGACAGCAGATGCCAGCATGCCAATTTAAATAATTTTGGGCTTGATTTTTTTCCATTTGAGGCAGGGCTTGGGAATAAAAGGTTAGTAAAATAAAAATAAATATTTAAATATTATTTTTTAGGTACTGAGCTACATAATATAGAGGCTAATTTGTCTTGTTTGTTTTCAAGTAAACATTTTCTAGAATCATAATAGAAACTGTATTTCAGTTCCTGTTAAGAATATTTTTACTAGTTTGTTATATAATTAAGCCAGGGCATTCAATTCTTATCCATCTCAATAAGAGCTGAATACATCTATAGCTGTTCCTAAAGTTTATTTGCTATTTCCTCAAATTCATTTTTTTGTTAAATTTAAATATATATACCATAAAATTCACCCTTTTAAAGGGTACAATTCCATGGTTTTTAGTATATTCCCCTTATTGTGTGACCATCACTATCTAATTTTGGAATATTTTTATCACCTTAAAATGAAAGGCACTCCTCATTCTTCCTTTCCTCCAGCCCCTGACAACCTCCAGTCTCTTCTGTTTTTATGGATTTGCCTATTCTGAACATTTCATATAAATGGAATCATACAATATGCGGCATATAGATTAAGAATGACATAAGAAATATCAACTAGTTGCAATATCTGGATCTATGTGGTCCAAACTCAAACAAACTTAAAAAAAATGAACGAGTCAGCTGAAGAAATTTGAAAATCGACTACAGACTTTCTATTAGGGAATTGTAACTTTTTCAAGGTCTAACAAATTATATGGTGGGTACAGTTTTAAAAAAGAATCTGTGTTTTAGAGATACATACTGAAATATTCCCTCATGAACTATTATGTTGTCTGGGGTCAATTCAGAGTAGGGGATAGTATTGGGGATACAAATGAAAGAAAGTTGTCCATGTGAGAATGATGGTCTGAAGCTGGATGTTGGGTACCTTGCGTCCATTATACATTTCTCTCTCATTTTTATATATATGAAATTTTCTGTAACAAAAAGTATTTTAAAAAATCGGAGAGTAATTGACTTCTTTAGATGGACTTCTAATTATTCTATTCTTAATGATATCACTTCTAATTATGAAGTTTCTGGCAGGCTTGTGTGTATGGTGGGTTCTCGTCTTTCATGAAAATGTTCCAGTCTAATTCCTGTGTTCGCAACAGCTGGTCTTACAGTGACACAGGAATTTATAAAAAACAAAATCTCTTATTATTTTTGTCATGAATTAATATATTTAATTTTGAGTGCCTTATTGGTATCTTATTTAAATCAGAACCATTTTTCCCCACTCCTGATGTGTAGAAGATTTGCCTTGACAAGCTTACAGGTTTTGTGGGCAAAGTTTGAAAGGTATAGCTTTCAGCAATTGGTACCTAAATTCCTTCTCTCAGAGGGCCTTCAATTCAAAGAGAATTTAAGAACAATTTTGACACTTGTGATTTAAAAGGGCCAAGTTTTTCTTATGTAATTAAAAAAAAAACCCTTTTTCTTGTGGATACTGTTTATTACTTCATGAACTTTATCTTGAAATTTTTAAGCAGTCGATACATGTACTTTTTAGAGTCTGTTTTTGTGAATTAGTTCTTTTGAAATATTTAAGTATTAAATATAATAAAGTTAATATGGTTTATCAGAAGAGACATACCAATGCATTTAGTTGTTTTAGAATTTTGTGTTCTTGAGAGTGGTTCATAAGAATTTTTTTTTTTTAACTTTGATTCCTTGGACAGATTATCTATTAAATAGTTGTATGTTATAATGATTCAGTTGCTAAGTTGTGGTCATTTGCTTGTTTTTGGTATTTTGAGAGCTTAAATTGATGGGTTTATCATTATTACGGCTTTTAAATTGAAATCTAAAATCTGTAAGTATAAACAACATAATATTTCAGCATCTCTAATAGGCTGTTTGCTTTCTTAGGTTCTTAGGGCCTATTATCCAAATAGTCCAAATTATCTACTAACATAGGATAAACATGAGATTTAAGTTAAGTGGTTCCATCTTGATCTCTCTCATACATACCATTTTTTCTTCTCTGCACAATGTGTTGGACTCCTTTTAAATATTTTAATTTTTGCTGGAGTTGTTATGTAATCTCTGTTTGTCATTCTAACCTATGTTACATTAAATGACCTCTATGTTTCCTAGAAGATTGTATCACCTCCATCTTCTCAGGTTCTTTTCTTGATATTGATTGGTTTGATTCATTCTCAATTTCATCATTTTTGTTAGAAGTGATACAAAGTGACTCATTTCCCTTGTTGCCTCTTTCAAAATAGATAGGTCATAGTTGCTTCTCTAGGGAATTTTGTCTAGGCAAAAGTTTAGAAATAAGAATGGTATGTCCTCTGCTTGCATTTTGGTCTCTTAGACTAAGGTCACCTGGCTGACAGTCCTGGTCTCTTACGAAAGCTTTTCCTCTCCCAGTACTTTAAAAATCACGGAAATGATTTCAACTGATGTTTACTTCATTATTCCCTTTGAACTATCTTGCTTGTTGATTTATAGTGGAAGATTACTGATTTAGGTCTAATAGTCTACGATGTCTTTGCAGGAAATAAAAGTGACTCAGATTCTGCCCTCTGTTTCTTAAAATGCTTGTATCAATAGACATTTGTATTTATATTTGAGCCATCAGCAGAGAGTTGCAAGTGATATCTCTGATTTTGTCAAGAGACTTCCTAAATTCCACATATTGAGTTTGGTAATTGTTTTAGGAAAAATAGAATTTTAAGAATGCCAAGTTATTTCTCTCTCTCTTTTCATTTTGCTTTCTTTTTTTTTTACATAATTATCATACACTTTAATGTGTTTTGTATTCCAGTTTTTTATTTTACCATCTTGAATTTAATTTATAATTTTTAATGAAACTTATACCTTGCAAATTTTTGTAGGCTATTCTTTTTACATGACTTTTTTTTTTTTTTTTTGAGACGAGATCTCACTCTGTCGCCCAGGCTGGAGTGCAGTGGTGTGATCATAGTTCACTGCATCCTGCAGCTCCTGGGCTCAAGCGATCCTCCTGCCTCAGCCTTCTAAGTGGTTGGGACTACAGGCATGTGCACCACCACACCCAGCTAATTTTTTTTTTTTTTTTTGGTAGAGATTGGGTCTTGGCTATGTTGCCCAGGCTGGTCTTGAACTTCTGGGGTCACACAAGATGAAAACTTTACCTGTAGTTTTGGGAAAAAGTCACCCATAGTTCATATTCTCTTAAATAATTATTATTTTTAAAAATTTAAAAAATTTTTACAATTATCATTTTATATATTATTTTCTGTCTTTGTCCATGGGTATGAATGCTACATGTGATTAAAGTAATAGTTTATACAATTAAAGTTATAGAGACAATTTATAAGTCTTAACGTTAGAAAAAAAAAATAAGTCCTGGGACTAATGAAAAATATACTGTGGGAATAGAAAGAAGCAGATGGATATTAGGAATTTGAGCCACATTAGACCTACCTGGTTTGTCTAATTTCAAAAATAAGGTTTTTCAAATTTTTCAGAACTGTGATGCTTTAAGATATCTTAATTCCGGCCGGGCGCAGTGGCTCACGCCTGTAATCCTAGCACTCTGGGAGGCCGAGGCGGGTGGATAGCTCAAGGTCAGGAGTTCAAGACCAGCCTGAGCAAGAGCGAGACCCCGTCTCTACTATAAATACAAAGAAATTAATTGGAAAACTAAAAATATATGTAAAAAAAAAATTAGCCGGGCATGGTGGCACATGCCTGTAGTCCCAGCTACTCGGGAGGCTGAGGCAGAAGGATTGCTTGAGCCCAGGAGTTTGAGGTTGCTGTGAGCTAGGCTGATGCCACGGCAATCTACAGCCCGGGCAACAGAGTGAGACTCTGTCTCAAAAAAAAAAAAAGATTGCTCTTCCCTGCTTGTAACTCTGTATTTCTTCCCTCTCAACTGGCTTCTTCACTGAGAGGAAAGTGACAAGGATGAAAGTATCCAATAACTGAAAGATATACAATGTATACCTTCTTCTGGTCATCTCAATACTTTGTACCTGGACTCTTTTATTTAAAAAATGATTATTTATAAATATTTTTGTTTCTCATGTTGTTTTGTGAAGTTTCTAGAATCAGGCAAATGGGACTAATATAAAAAGTCTGTATACCACAGAAATGAGGAGAGATGCTTAACAAAAAGTTTACCTTTAGTTCCTGCATCTGCTAATTGAAGTTGGTCAAGTCCTTGAGCGTTATCTTCTGTAGTTCTAGCATGATAATGATCATTTTAGCGTAAAGTTCTAATCTTGGCTGGATGTGGTGGCTCACGCCTGTAATCCCAGCACTTTGGGAGGCTGAGGCTGGGCGGGGGGCCACCACTTGAGGTCAGGAGTTCGAGACCAGTCTGAATAACATAGCATGACCTCATCTCTGCAAAAAAATTAAAAAAATGGGCCAAGGGTGATGGCATGCACCTATGGTCCTAGCTATTGGGAGGCTGAGACAGGAGGATTGCTTGAAATCAGGAGTTTGAGGTTGCAGTGGGCTGCGATTGCTCCACTGTGTTCCAGCCTGGGTGACCCTGTCTCAAAAAGAGAGAAAAAAAGTTCTAAGATTGTATTACCCTCAAACTATGAACTGAATTTATGCAGTAAAATATTATTGTAAATAATATTAGAGTTGCCACTGAGTTTTTAAGTTCACGCCCTTAGATGGATTGTTTTTGTATGTCTAGTCATATACAGTGCACCATCCTTTGTAAGCAGCACTCTTGGGCAAAACAGATCCTTCTCTTTTGAAAATTTAAACAAAGCCTTATTTTCAAAACACAGTGTGAGACGTTGATTAAATGTTTAATAGTAAACATGTACTCTTAATATTCAGATTGTTAACATAAAATATAGGCTCTTAAAGTATGTGAAATTAGAATCTAATTTAATTTCAACAATTTTTATTTTTAGGTTCTTGCCAGTTACATAAATCCTATGAGTGGTGTGGTAAATGGAGAGGCTCAGTCATCTCATGAGAGTAGAGGACAGAACAGTAATGCCCTTCCTTCTGTACTTTTAGAGCTTCTTAGTCAGTCCTGCCTCATCCCAGCTATGTCATCTTACCTACGAAATGATTCAGGTAAATAATTAGTCCTTTGAAGTATCTTTGTGGATGAATATTTTTGTTGACTTTATCATTATTGTTTAAATAATAAGGTTCAACTAAATTACTTCATGGATTTATTTCTTTAAAATTATTCTGGAAATATTCAGTCATTCCTTTGGTGCCCTCGATTCCGTGTCGTCATTTGTTTTAGAACACAGAATAAAAGTTTTCATCGTTCTTTTGTATTCTGTTAAAAAATATATATATATTTTTAATATCCTGTAACTGAAAATGATAGGACAAAACCTAACAGCATCATGACAATATTCTGATCTGAATATGGTTGAACTTCTGTATGTTTTTAATATTTTTGTCAAACACTATAAAATTGCAGACAATTATAATTTTTGATGAAAGGCAGGTAATAAATCATTCACGTCCAAATGTACTTGATAATTCAAGAGGATTATTATTTTTTTTTAATTTCGTGATGAACCTACTGTGGATACTTACTTTGCCAATATGCAGCTTATTGATTGAAACTAGTATATTATTTCCTTGGTTGTGAAGTTATCACCCAGAAAATATGTTCTTTTCCTAATAGAAAGTTAACATGTTTTCTTTAGAGACTCTGAAATATACAGATATTGCAAAGAAAAGCAGTTGTCATCTACTTTTTGCCAGGAACTCTAGGTTTATTTTTTATTATTTCATCTGGCTGTTACTCTTATTCTTATCTCCGCCTTTACTTATATTCTTACTCATAAAAATTATTTATGCATTTCATTAATTTATTAAGAATAGGTAAGGAAACTAGTCAGACTGACTCTTGCAGTAGTCTGGTGGTTGGTAGCAGCTAAAGTACACAGTTGGATGGTTGGAAAAAGTCTTCATATTTGAAAAGGAATTATTGTCCATATTCCCCACTATTATGGAGATTATTGTGCTTCAAAGACACACCATTTCCCAGTCTTTCTCAAACTCCTTTCTGAAAGTATTGGGGTGATTTATTTTTTAAGTTTTTTTTTTATTTATTTTGAGCTGTTAAATATACATCAGATTGGTCTTTTTAAAAAATATATATGTCAGATGCAAAATGTATTTTTTGATTAAGTAAAATATTCAAGACTGTGAAATTTAGATTATATAGAACAATAGAATAGGGTGAGATAGGTTTCTCTCTTTCTCATCATTAAAATATTATTTTATTAATCATTTTACTTTCACCTATGACCTACCCCAAAATTTTAAATTTCTCTTTTGTTCTGAAATTCACTGTTGTATAACACTGAACTTTTATCTTTATGGTTCAGGGTTAAAAGGGAAATCCAATATTATTTACATAATATTTAAAAGAGTTACTATTCATGTGAATACACTTTCTGGGAAGGTGTATGTGTTAATAAACTGTGATTTTTGGCAGGACGTGGTGGCTCATGCCTGTAATCCTAGCACTCTTGGAGGCCGAGGCGGGTGTATCACTCAAGGTCAGGAGTTTGAAACCAGCCTGAGCAAGAGCGAGACCCCATCTCTACTACAAATAGAAAGAAATTAATTGGCCAACTAAAAATATATAGAAAAAATTAGCCGGGCATGGTGGCACGTTCCTGTAGACCCAGCTACTCAGGAGGCTGAGGTAGAAGGATCGCTTGAGCCCAGGAGTTTGAGGTTGCTGTGAGCGAGGCTGATGCCACGGCACTCTACAGCCCGGGCAACAGAGTGAGACTCTGTCTCAAAATAAGTAAATAAATAAATAAACTGTGATTTTTGATAACTAGATAGAAATACAGAGACTTAGATATTATTTCTTGAAACTGGTTTATTTATTTTTAGTGGTTATATATTCAGTCAACCAATAAATACAAGAAGTGCAACTTAGTGTATCCCACAGCTTTTGTTAGTTATATTTAATCACCAGTGGATATTAGAAGTACAGCTATTAGCATATGAAGTTTCACAAGATTTTTTTACAAAGCTATAAAAAGGACCTCATACTTGAGAAGACTAGGAACCAACACCTGACCACATGGCTGCAATCTGTAAATTAAGTAAATGCCCTTCCTTTTTCTGAAGTATGCTATATTTCGTTGTGGAATATTACAACTGTTTGTAAACAACTTTTTGAAGGGGAGGACAGTCCCTTGGTCTGTTAGATTGAGGATCTCAAACCTGTTGCAACGCAGTTAAATACAGTAAAACCTAGATGGGTAAATATGATTGTACTCAGATACGTGTCTTTTTCTCAGTCTTCTCAGTCTCTTTGGAACTATTTTAGAAATTTAATGTGACAGATCAGAGTTTGATCTTTCCTTTTTGACTCACTGTTTTCCTGGAAAAAAGAAATTTCTTTGCCCAAACTTTAGATATGCTTTAATTGGATACCTTGTCCAGTGGTATTATTTTAATAGATAACATTTATGTTCAAATATGATAAAATTTATTTTGAAATAATACTTTAAGTAAATTAATATAAAATGGTTAGCTTGTTTGTTGTAAGTAAGCTAGATGGCAGCATACCTCTTAAATGACATTTTTAATAAACAGAGAAAATTATTCTGGAGTTGGGGATATATTCTGACCTTTAGTTTGTGAGAAACAAGGTATGTTAAGTATAACCATTTAGAATATTCTAAATATGAATTGTTTTCAGGAATATATGGTTTAATATTATGTAAGTAAATACAAGTTTTTTATATATTATCAGTTTTGGTTAAAATGTTTATAATTAATTTTTTAAGTGGCATTTTATTGTATTTTATTTTATTTATTTATTTTTTGAGACAGAGTCTCACTCTGTTGCCCGGGCTGTAGAGTGCCGTGGCATCAGCCTAGCTCAAAGCAACCTCAAACTCCTGGGCTCAAGTGATCCTCCTGCCTCAGCCTCCCGGATAGCTGGGACTACAGGCACTTGCCACTGTGCCTGGCTAATTTTTTCTACTTTTAGTTGTCCAGCTAATTTCTTTCTGTTTGTAGTAGAGACAGGGCCTCACTCTTGCTCAGGCTGGTCTCAAACTCCTGAGCTCAAGCAGTCCTCCCTCCTCAGTCTCCCAGAGTGCTAAGATGACAGGCGTGAGCCCCCCTTGGCCTACAAGTTGGTTTTTAAGTGTGAGAACAGAGCCAGTAATTTTGCTTGAGCCATTATATTCAAAGGATGGTTTGCCCACATTGCTAACAGGTGTTAGCAACACAACAACAACACAAACCTAGTATATTAGACTCTTTTGAGACCTATGATAAAATAGTACACATTCCCTTTCCATTACGTATTTACACATTTTTATTAAATGATTAGTAAGGAAGACAAGAAAATATAGAAACACAATATTTTGTTCCTTGCTTTCAGTTCAAAGATTGGTCTGCCATTAACCTTTAACTATCGAATGTGCTTTCCTGCCATCACCCCACTCCCCTTTTGCCCTTCTTTTCTAGCTCCATAGCTCCATCCAAGCATAAGTTAGATGCTTGAAGCTTTGTAATATCTTTTTGAAACAAGGTCTTGCTCTGTTGCCTGGGGTACAGTGCAGTGTCATTATCATAGCTCAGTGCAGCCTTCAACTCCTAGGCTCAAGTAATCCTCCTGCCTCAGCTTCTTCCGTAGTGGGACTACAGTCAGGCACCACTATGCCTGGCTAATTTTTTTATTTTTATTTTTTTGTGGAGCCAGGATCTTGTTATTGCCACCAGGATCTTGTTATTGCCAGGCTGGTCTCGAACTGTTGGGCTCAAGTAATCCTCTCCCCTTGGCCTTCTAAAGTGCTGGGATTACAGACATGAGCCACTGTGCCTGGCCAGCTTTGTAATCTTTACACTTTTCTTCGTAATGACTGTTAAAGGAATGGTAGCAACACAAGAGTATGCTCCTTGTTTTAATAAAACCTTCAAGTTCTCATGTTAGAGAACTGACTATGTAGCAGGTTGATGAAATCAATTTTATTTTGACAGAAGTTTAAAACTTGGCCTAAACATTTTAAATGATAATTCTATACTGGCCATAGGGATCAATAATAATTGCACATAAAATTGGTCTTCAAAGTTAGCTCTGAACATCCTTGTATCAGAGGTAAAAAGAGAATATTTTTAATTGCAAAAATATTACCAGAATAGAGGGAGCGTACAAGTTCCTTAGGGGAAAGGTTCTGTTCCTGAGACACTGGTCCTATTCTCCAGAGATAGGCATTGATTACATTTAGTGATTTAATCATTAAATATATTTAGTCATTAGATAATTCTCTAACAACCTTTTTACTTATGTAATAATGGCTATGCCATTATTTAACCAGTTTGTTATTTTTAGATTATTGCTTTTATTTGTAAAACTTCACATAATTAAATGCTTTTAAGAACATTTGTATCTAGAGCTTTATACAGATTTAATATTATTAGGATAAATTCCTGATATTTCATCGTTTGTGAATTTGCTATGTTTCTAGTAGATATATTAATGACTTAATAGTAGCTAAGCTACTGTAACCTCTTCCTATGTTAGCTTATTTTTGTAGGCCTGAAAATGGGTGCAAAGGAAAATTTAGAAGCCTGTTATATGTATGTAAATGAAGGGAGACTTTTTAAAAGTGTTTGGCATCAAAGCAGCAATGTAAATCTTTGTACTTAAGCTAAATTAATCAATCAGATCTATCAGAGGTTAGCAGCATGGTCCCAGTTACTTAAAATATTAATAGATTAGTAAATTTGATGCTTTTTAATAATAGTTTTTTTTTAAAAAAACTAAAGATATCTGTTAGTGTTCTTGATGGGTTTTTCGCTTTGGATAAATGTGAAATCAGTAATGTGACTGTGTTGTCCAAATACATGTAACAAACTAGTAATTTTTAAAATATAATTTTTTTGGACTTTTCTTCAAAGAACTTAATTCAGTAAGGTAAGTCAGTAATTAAGAAAGTTGGGCTGAGGTCAGTGGCTCATGCCTGTAATCCTAGCACTTTGGGAGGCCAAGGCAGGAGGACTGCTTGCGGTCAGGAGTTCAAGACCAGTCTAAGCAAGAGCGAGACCTCCATCTCTGCAAAAAATAGAAAAATTAGCCAGGCGTGGTGGTGCACACATCTATAGTCCCAGCTGCTCAGGAGGCTGAGGCAGAAGGATTGCTTGAGCCCAAGAGTTTGAAGTTTCAGTGAGCTATGATGATGTCGGTGCACTCGAGCAGGGGTGACACAGTGCTTTCCTGTCTCAAAAAAAGAAAAAAAAAGTTGGTATAAAAAACAGTGCAGAGAAAAACAATCAAATACTAAATTTGAAGCCACAGCTTCAAGGTAGGTAGTTGAAATAAATGAGTGAATTAAAAATTTGTATTAGGGTATTTTATCTCCAATATCATTCTTAAAAAGTGATAAAAATCCCATAAAGAGAGAAAGTAGTTATTTTCATGAGTGATTTCTTAGGTAGACAGGGCAATCTTTATATAAAGTATGTGTTCATTTTAATTCCTCTCTCAACATTTTGACTTCCACTTGTCATATCCATGGTATTTCGAAAGCTGCATCTGTAGGCCAGGGATTATTATACTCTTTAGTAAGCCTGCAGTTATCCTACTGGCCACTAGAAGGTGCTCCTGTTTCATTGTTAGAAATATTTAGTACTAATACTTGAATGCTAGTTCAGAGGCAGAATGTTAGTTTAGAGCCCCTGACCTCATCTCACACCCATTTTGAAAAATAGCATATTTATTTTTTCAGAAAACAGCATATTAGGTCTCATCCCACAGTAAATTACTTGCCATTAACTTAGTGGGGTATAGTAAAAATCCATGAAGTGTTACAAAGTTTTACCTTTTTAGTGGTGGTTTCATAGTGAGGAGATGAGTATACTTTCACAGTAGAAAGGGAAATTAGAGTTATCCTAGTTAATCCCTGGCAATTTACAGATTAGGACAGAACAAATGAAAAAGTGAAATCTAGAGAAATTTATTTAGTTGCCCGAATTTGTTTAGCAGTAACATGGTAATTATTAATCATGGTAATTATTAAACTTATTTTCAAATTTAAAAGCAAGATGTAAGTGGATTCTGTCAGTGTGAAAGGAAAAATGAATAAATGCACATTTATTCATGTTAGAGGAAAGTAAAATTGAGAAAGCAAGCATAGGACTTTTTTATTGGGAAAATTATAATACACATTTGGCAGCTTATCTTAGCTAAATGATAATTTATTTTCTAGGATTAAAATTTTTTCGTTTTTCTAATATTGGTTTGGCAGTTCCATAACAAGCTATAGTGCAAAAAAAACCCATTGCTGCAAGGTTTGATACACAATCTGATTTTCTTCACACTGTATTTTGTGTGTTCAAAGCTGTTACTGTTGCATGTTACTTTTAGACATATTCCTTAAAGAGTCAGTATTTAAGTTTAATTTTGTGAGTTAACTATTTTAGAGTAAAGTTGATGTTGTTATGACAAATGTCTTATGATTACATTTGTTAAATCCAAAAGTTATTACTTAATAGTTGCTTCAAAATAAGTGTGCAGTTGGAAGCCTGGCCATCTTGCTAGGTTTCAAGGGAACCAAATTAAGGAGGACCTATTGTTTGAGGGTTCAGAAATTATCTGAGTGCTATTACATGAAAAGATATGGTTTGATACCAATAGAGAATACATAGTTTTCTTATCTTTTATTAAAATAGTTATTTTTCTTCTTTTCTTTTCTTTTTTTTTTTTTTTTTTGAGACAGAGTCTCACTCTGTTGCCCGGGCTAGAATGCCGTGGCATCAGCCTAGCTCACAGCAACCTCAAACTCCTGGGCTCAGG
>CAUYRT010045797.1:0-20840 GCA_963574885.1 Lepilemur ruficaudatus
CCTGTAGTCCCAGCTACTTGGGAGGCTGAGGCAGTAGGATCACTTGAGCCCAGGAGTTTGGGGTTGCTGTGAGCTAGGCTGACGCCACGGCACTCACTCTAGCCTGGGCAGCAGAGTGAGACTCTGTCTCAAAAAAATAAATAAATAAATAAATAAATAAATAAATAAAAAAGAAGTTGCCCAAGATCAGGGGGAGGTTAATGACAGATTTAAAACTAGAACTTACATGTTCTGATTCCTAAACTATTTTCTAGAAAGTTAAAGGATTAAGATGAAGAAAAGACTTCTGGCTTGTAGCCTTTGTTGAAAGCTAATCAACTTTATAGTTGGATTTATCAGTACATCTCTATCAGTAGGTCTCTATCAGTAGGATTAAACCACTTCCAAAAAGATACTCTTCCAGAAAACTCTTTTTTCCAAAACTCAATTCCATCTCAAGTCCACTCAACACATTTTTTGGTTGCCTACTACTGAGAAACAATTAGGAAAAAGAACCAACAGACCAATGGTACACCCTCAAAAAATGAAACACCTGTAGGAAACCAAGGATGATATAATAGAGTCACCTAAAAGTACTCCACAGAGAAAACTCTTTGATTTTTGGACATAATGCCTGCTCTTGGGCATTAAGCGGTTTTCATTTTTTATTACTGTATAGTAAAAAGCTAAACAGCTTTTATATATCATTTTAATGGTATATCAGGATATACCATTTCTTTCTGGAATAGAAAATAACCTATAGTTTCAAACATTTTACATTGGGAACTGTGTACAGAGACACAGTTTTGCCTACAGAGACATCTGGGCTTTGCCTTGGCTTCTGGGAGGTGACCTATGTCATTTCTGATAGGAGTGTCTTTGTTTAGGGTGAGATCAGCCACACCCAATAGTCTAAGGATGCGGTGGCCATGCCAGAAAGACCAACCATGTGATTTAGGGTAGGTTATGCAGTATCAGTGGACCTGGAGGTTGAGTTCAACCATGTGGACAATCATTCAACTATTCAATCAATCAAGCCCCATGAAAAGCTCTGAACACCAAGGCTTGGATGAGCATCCCTGGTTGGTACTACTCCATGTACACTGTCACACACCAACGCCAGAAGGGTAACGCATCCTGAGAACAATGAAAGGTTCATGTTTGACCCACCCAGATTCTGCCCTATACATCTCTTCCTTAGGCTAATTTTTGTGTATCTTTTCCCTATATAGACCATAACAATGAGTATAATAGCCTTCAGTGAGTTCTGAGAGTCTTTCTAGGGAATTATCAAAGTAAGGGTGGTTTTGGGAATCCCCTGAACTTACTGTTGGTATCAGAAGTGAGGTTCGTTTTGGGAAATGTGCCCGCAAACTTTACAGTTTGGCTAACTATGAGCAGGAGTTTAGGTTTGCTTATTTTACAGTGCAATTCTGGCTATTTCCAGACTCTTGCCTTGCATCATCACCTCCCCTTCAGTGTGGGTGTGACCTGTGACTTGCTTCTAACCAATAGAATATGGCAAAGCTGATGGTATATATGTGATTACATATGTGTAATTGCTACGAAAAACTGTGATCACTGTCTTGCCAGAAGACTATCTCCTTCTCTGACTGTGAAGAAGCAAGCTGCCACGTTGTGAGCTGCACTGCAGAGCAAGTCACATCGCAAGGAACTGAGGGAAGCCTTCAGTCAGTAACCACCAGGAAACTAGGCCCTTAGTCCCACATCATGCAAGGAACCAAATGCTGCCAACAACTACATGGATTTATGAGTGGATCCTTCCCTAGTCAACCTCGGGAGTGAGGTTGCAGTCTCAGCTGCACTTTGACAGCAGATCCTAAAGCAGACGATCAAGCAAAGTCATGCCAAACTCCTGACCCACAGAAAATGTGAGATGTTATTTAATTAAGCCACCAATTTGTAGTAATTTCTTACACAGTAATAGACAGCCACCACAACAGGCAAATAGTGGTAATGTTTAGGCATGCAACAGAAGAGGGATATTTCTAAAATGCAAATAGGATCACATCACTCACTGGCTTAAGAATTTCTCAGTGATTTCTCACTGACTACAGACTAAAGACCAAACACCTTAGCAGGATATAAAATATTCTCCTTAATTTAACTTCTATTCCCCTGTGTAGTCACATTTCTTAATATAGTCTACCCTCCTCACTTCTCTCTCTCCCTCCAAGCTCCAGCCATATGCAAAAAGATTTCCTAAGTGATCTAGCCCCATCCTTCCCTCCCATGTGATTCTCCCCTTGCCAAGAACGTTTCACCATCTGCCCCTTCCCTCTTCTCCTATACTCTCTATAGAAGTCAGCTGAGTGCAGCCTCCTTGACCTCAACCAGTCAAGGTTTGTGGCCTCTCCCAGTTTATCACAGAACCCTTTGCACATTTCTGTGTAGCAAGCTCCACTGTGCATTCTAGTTGCTTGTTTGCTGCCTTTCCTGCTGACTTGTAGACTTATAAAAGTTCCTGGGGGGAAGCAACAGTTTTGCTTACCTGAGTTTCTTGTCTGTAAGTCTCGCACAGTAATGGTGCTCAATATTAAACAAATACTAGTAAATGAATTTATTGAATGAATGCTAGTAAAATTGTGTTCATTGGTCATAACTTTTCAAGGAAAGATGTTATAATCCACAAAATAATTTTCTGTAGTACAAAGTATCAAACTGTACCATTAACCCATTGACTGCTAATTGTATTTAACTCAGGCTAGTTTTGAGCTCCAGGCCTCATGAAGCAAAACCCTGTGGTTGGTTGGTGAAAATCTTACTTATTAATGTTCTTATTGTTACAATTAACATTGACAATTTAATTCTAAAAATGTGGATTGTGTTGCATATAACACATGCACAGAAAATAATAAAAAATAACAAATTAGAAAGGATTGTTTTGTTTTACTAAAACATCACGGTCCCAGGGAAAATTTTTTTTCCTAGTGTGGCAGTTAATGTGTTAATGAAACCATGAATCTCTAAGATTCTCTAAGTTTGAAATATGATATATATCGAGCTTCTCAACATCTTGTTAACTTGCTATATAATACAAATCAATGTCTGCTATTTAATTATTACATATTTCAAAGACTTAAAAAAGTTTTATTTTATTTTTAAAGCTATAAAATCAATAATTTATATCAACCAAAACCAGAGAAGATCACAACTAAATTTAAAATAATTCACATTCAAATAAAAACTTGATTATTAAAGTCTTGGTTTATTTAAGCTTTGATTTGAAAGGCTATAAAACAAATTTTGACCAGAAAAGAGAACTGGTATTTATCCATACTTGTTAAATGTTTAGCTTAGAGGAGAGAGAAATGTTACTTTGATTACTAAAAGCACCAAAGAGTAATAAAAATAAATGTGAATCTTTTTTAAAAAATCAATCTTTAAAGATGCTTGTATGGTATCTACAACACCACTTTAACTTTTAAAATCAAATTTAATATTAAAATAATTTGTACAAAGTTTCCTTCATGCAGCAAACAAAAATATTTAACTATCAACCCACAAAATTATAAATCAAATTTATTTTTAAAAAGCCAATTCTCATGCCTGGGTTTTTGTTACATGTAATTAAAATAAAGAAGAAAAAAACCCAAATGACAAAACTATAAACTAGTGCTAAAACTAATTTTTACATTGGAAATTTCTTGGCTTTATATTATAGTATTAGGACAATATTTTTAGTCCTCATAAAATTAAGAGCTTAGACTATGCTTTTTTTGGTGTTCTATTTCATTCAAATAGCAGATGTTTTATCTCCTGGGAAATTACCAAAATGAGAAGCATGATTTTATAACTATATTATTTTCATAAACTAATCTTTGTGAAAACATTAGTGTTTTTTACACAATAATAAAATGACACAAGTTTACAGTCAATTAATGAAAGCAGACTGAGTGCAACAGTGACAAATATCTTAGGCACAGTTCTCTAGTACAACACACTGCATTTCACCCTAGAGAAAGAATGTTGGCAGAAATCTCTACCACATGGAAACTGCTCTTAAAGCTGTTGGGCCCTGAAATTTTATTCAGCAGTTTGAAATCAATCCACAGCTTCCCTCATTCACCCTCCCACTTGGGGCTAATGCACAGGCATGAACATCTATTGAGGAAAACCACAAAAAACTTCAAAACTCCTGCAACGGTAGGCTTGTTTTTCACATATTATTTGAAATATTGTTTGTGAAAGTATAACTCATGTGATAGTCTTAATAAATATAAAGGCCATCTCTAATTTGTTTAAGTTTCAGTTACCTCAAATAACTTTTAACATGTACTTATACGTATTATTGTATAACTTTAATATCCATGCAGGCAAGAATGGGGTGCTGCAAAAGTCACAGATGCTTTTTATTCTTCATTTTCAACCACTGGAGTTTTGACAAATTGGCATCTATAATGCAGCATCAGCAACTATGAGTGATTCTGTTTGAAGTTACTTAAGAAAAAGTCTGAAATGTGTATCTACCAGATAAAATTTACTGATAAGCCTAAAAGAATCCTTTCCATTACGTTCCCCAAAGCTCCTTGATTAAAGTTCTGTATTTCCTCTAGCCTGCAATATTATTTTTTCAGTTTTCATAGTTTAAATCTAAAAAATACCATTAACTAAGATGAGTGGGAAAAAAATTGTAAATTACAAAACCAAGAAAATTAAAGACATATGACTTTTCCTATATTCTGTATCACCTAAAGGTAAATGTTAATGACTGTTTTTCATAATGTTAAATTTAAGGTTTAAGCTTTAAAACTTTCTTGGAACTTGTTTCTGTTCATACCAATACAAATCAAGAGGTCTTACAAAGTAGCAAAGTTGAAATATGATATTTTTAACTTACATGAGACAGGATCTTGGGTCTTCATTTTAACTATTTATACTACAGGTATCCTAAGCAGATTTCAATTGCATATCTGTACCTCTTTTCGAGGCACATAGTTATTAAGAAAAATTATCAACATTTCTTGGATTTTTGACAGAGAAGATACAAAACTATTTTCTGAAACTACTTTTCAGAATGTTCACTGATATATAAAAACTGTTAGCATCTAATTAAAGATCACTAAGGGTTAAATACTTGTTCTCTGGCCCCTACTGCGTACACCCTGCCAAAACATCCTCTAAGCTTTTAAATATTGCTTCGATGGTTTGCATTTTTATTTCCAGGGAAAAAGAGAGTTTTGTCCCACAGTCAGCAGGCCACTAGTTTATTAAAACTTCCAGTCACCTTGATTTTTGCTAAAATGAAGATTCTGCAGTCTACACTTCTCCTGTTACTATTTGTGCCTGTGATAAAGCCAGCACCACCAACTCAGCAGGACCCACGCATTATCTATGACTATGGAACAGATAATTTTGAAGAAAGTATATTTAGCCAAGATTATGAGGATAAATACCTGGATGGAAAAAATATTAAGGTACTTTATTTCTACTCTAAATTTAGCTTCTAAAATAGTGCCCATTTAAATGCATGTTTTTGTTTTTACTGAATGTGTCTGATAAGGTAAGGGAAAAAGAAAAGCAATTTAAATGATTCAGAGTAATTCATAATAATTACCCCTGAGATTATATTTTCAGAGTATGCATGCCTCTCAAATTAATAAACAGTACCTGCAGTAACCAGTGTCTTCAGTAACCAAAAAATAAAATTTAAGGAAAACTAGATTTTAAGATGATGCCTGACCAGTTGCAATTTATATGTTAAGTAGTGTTACACAATGTCCTATATATGTATATTATATTGCCTCAAAAATAAATTAGGAGAAATGTGTATTAGGGGAAATAAAGATGAATTATCAGGTTAAAATTTATTGTTTTAGAAAAAAATGGTTGAAAGAAATAAATAGGAGAGGTATTTTGCTATCTATAGCATTTCATAATAATTTATATATGCCAACTACAAATAGTAGCAAAAAATTAAAAATTACTTAATATAGAGCTTTCTTTTTAAATCATTTTTAACAGTTTATACCCTCTATCTATTTGTACTAAGTAACTGTAACTGTAATTGAGTTAATACTCTGCAAGGATGACTTTTATACCACATCATTCACACCCCACCTTTATGGGCAAAATAATTACTTACGGTTTTCTTGGCACACAGAAAATGCTGGGTAAGGGAAAAGTTAACACAGCACATAAGTATCTGTAACCCACTGTGTGTGTCACACACAAACACACATATACAAATAATGGAAAACGAGAAATGCAGCCAAATATATAATACTGATTGTGTCAGAAGTTCTTTTCCACTATAAATTAAATGGTAAAGATTTTAAGATTGACCAGTTATAAATGATACTTTCTCCTCTTTTTTAGGCGGTACACAACGAGCAAATGTTAATACCACCGTTTCTTTCAATGGCATTAGTTAATATGGTAACATTATTTTTGCCCATTATTAAGACAAAAGAGATAGATAGCTACAAGTTATATATATATAAAAAAAGCAGCTTATCATAAGATAAGCTATTGGCTCACTTGGAGGATTTGAATCTATCAAAAACACTTTCAAAGTTTCCTGTTCCCTAAAAAGTAATAACTTTAGAGATTATTTTCTCTCTGCTTCTTCTCTTTACAGGGCTTTAGAAGTTTCTCTATCTTAATACAAATGCAGGAACTAAGATACTTGTGGAATGGAGTAGAATTCAACAAGACTTGATGTATAAATGCAGAGTGGAGGGAGGATGTTCAACCAGCACACAGATGAGAGAATGAAGGTGAAGGGCAGCGTCAGGAGTCAAGACTGAGACTAAAGCGGAACATGCTTACAAAGGGTAGAAAGAATAGATACCACATAATACTCTGTAATCTAATGGGAGAAAATGTATTCTACAAGAACAGAAAAGACAGAGAGTTAATGATATCGACCTCAATTCCCTTGGAGTTAAGGGCCTATACCAGTGGTCTGAGCAGGGTGAGTAGGATAGAATAAGAGTTCCAAGAGTCAGGGCTTAATGGAATTAAGGTAATTAAAAGGTCACCCCTGGAAGAGACCAAAAGAACTTAATCAGTACTTCACATGGCTGGACCTCTAGTCCTGCTCATAATGGCAGAATCTGAACAAGAAACTCAGTTTAGACAGGAGCCCTGAGGAATAGTTTCACCTCAGAAAAACATTCAGGGAATTCTCTTCTAGCTCTCATTTGGAATTTCAATATGTTCAACATTTACTTAGCACTGAGTTCACCCATTGGAGATATAAAAATAAAAAAGACCTGGTTCTTTTACTGAAAGGGCTCATGATCTCTAGAATGAAAACAAACTAAACAAACATTTACATTATAATTTGATGAATGATGAAACGAGATTATGTATAAAATCCTAATGGAGCACAAATAAATGCCATTAATTGTAACTATGAGAAGGTAAGTGTCATCTGTGATCCCTAGATTGCATAGTCACTTAGACTTTATCACATCAGATAACAAACTTTTATTTTTCTAACAGGAAAAAGAAACTGTGATAATACCTGATGAGAAAAGTCTTCGATTACAAAAAGATGAGAGTATAACACCATTACCCCCCAAAAAAGAAAATGATGGTAAGTATGAAGACTCTATCATTTAATTATTTTTCAAAAAATCTCTTTTAAAAACAGCTACGACGCAACCTTATTCTTTGTAATAATCAAAAATTGTCTCAAGATATAGTAAATATAAACAGTAGAATTTTATTCCCAATGATAAAGTCGAACAGGTATATTGTGAGTGCACATCATTTGTCATCCCACATTACAAGTGAGAAATGTGGAACAAAAACATTCAAGAACAACCAAAGCTTAGTCCACAGTTAGCCTCCACAAAGTATGAGTTTCTTTCCATATATAATCATGCAAGAAATACAGAAATCCTGATTATTTGTCAAATATAATATACAGCATCAAGATAAATAAAATATAATTCTTGCCCTGAAGAAACTCACAGAAGAGAAATGGCTATATACATAAATAACTATAATGTACATTTTAATTATAACAATAGAAAACTTATCATAAAAGAACAAACTGCAAGTCCTACTTAATAGTTCCTATGTATTTGGTTCATTCTTGCTCTATCACAGAACATTATTTCATATGAAAATAGGGGGGAAAAATCACAAATTTCTATATTGCTACAATAACATTAAAATTATCTTTAAAAATGTGATAAGATTACAGTAAAAATAGACTTGAACAAATGGAAAGACATCCCTTGTTCTTGGACAGGATAACTAAATATCATCAAGATGTCAATGCTCTCTAAATTTATGAATTTTAGAAAATCCCACTAAAATTACCAATAAATTTTTTATTAGGCTAAAAAAATGGACTCCAAAATTCATACGGAAAACATATACAAGAAACACTGAACAATGCAGGAAACACTGAACAGGAAATACAGGAAACACTGAACAATGCAGGAACTAGACATACTACACATTAAAACATACTCTAAAGCCTCTATACTTAAAAAGTGGAATACTGGTATATGAATAGACAAAAAGACCAGTGGAATAGGATAGAAAGTCCAGAAACAAAAATACACATGGAAATTTACTATACAATAAAGGTACCACTCAAATCACTGAAGGAAAAATGGTATTTTTAAAAAATAGTGGTGGGAGAACTGGGTAGCTATGTGAAAAGGGATACAATTAGCTCCATACCTTACACAGGAAAATAAATTCCAAATAGATTAGGAATCTAAATGTATAAAACTATACAAATACTAGAAAATAATCTGGATGTAGGGTGCCTCAAAATCTAGAGACAATAATAGAAAGAATAATAAATTTGACCCCATGAATGCCTATTTAAAAGACAATTGAAAACTGCGAAAAATATTTGCAACATATATTATAGATAACTAATATAACTAGATAAACAATAAATTGATAACATAACTAAAAAGCTAATACTCTGGGAGGCTGAGGCAGGTGGATCGCTTGAGCTCAGGAGTTCGAGACCAGCCTGAGCAAGAGCGAGACCCCGTCTCTACTATAAATAGAAAGAAATTAGTCAAATAACTAAAACTAGAAAAAAAAAATTAGCCGGGCACAGTGGTGCATGCCTGTAGTCCCAGCTACCTGGGAGGCTGAGGCAGGAGGATCACTTGAGCCCAGGAGTTTGAGGTTGCTGTGAGCTAAGCTGATGCTACAGCACTCTAGCCCAGGCAAGAAAGTGAGACTCTGTCTCAAAAAAAAAAAAAAAAAAACAAAAAAACAAGAGCTAATAGTTCTTCCGAGATCAGACGAGATCGGGCGCGTGCAAGGTGGTATGGCCGTAGACAAGAGCTAATAGTTCTTATTTATAAAAAATTCTTAAAAATCGAGGAAAATTGACCAAAATTCCATTGGGAAAATGGGCAAAAGATATGAACAGACAATTCACAAAGTGATTTAAATGATTTGACCCAAAAAGATATTCCATCTCACACACAGAGTAATGTAAATTAAAATTATATTGAGATGCCATTTTTAACCTGATTGACAAAATGAAAGTATAACTATATGTTAAGTATAACTATATATCCATTAAGAAGGCTGTGGGGTAAGATACTTTCATACACTGCTAGGAGGAATGCAAATCAGAACAATACCTTTGTACAGGAATTTGGCAATATCTAACAAAACCAAACATGCATTTACTTTTTGACATAGCCATCAACTTCTAGAAATTTATCCTGAAGATACACCTCCAAAATAAGAAAATACAAATGTAAAATCATTGAAGCATTGTTTGCAATTGCAAAATATCATAAATAATCTATTGTCCAAACACTGAAGAGTGACTGAATAAACTGATACATCCACACAAGAGAATGTACTTTACAATGCAGATGTAAAAATGAATGAGGAAGATCTCTAAGAACTAATATAGAGTGATTTCCAGAACACACTGTGCGAAAAAAGCAAAGTGCCAAGTGAAAAGAATATCTATAATATGTTGTCTTTCACATAAGAAAGAAAGGGATATAACAAAATGCACATTTCTATGGAAAAAAACATGGGCCAAAGAAGAACTGCAGGAGAAGGAGTGTCACGTCTCTGAGTATACATTTTTTGTGTAGATTTGGTTTCTAGAACAATGCTATATTTTATACAGGCTATATAAACATAAACTTATTGATATATAAATAAAACCAACAAGGACAAGGTAAAAAGAACCAAAGTTGGAATATAAACAGAAAAACAAAAAATTATATTTCAAATAAATAACACACTAAAGGAGAAAAAAAATTCAATTCAAATAAGCCTTAAACACAGTTTTTTTTGTTTTGTTTTGAGACAGAGTCTCACTCTGTTGCCTGGGCTGGAGTGTTGTGGCATCAGCCTAGCTCACTGCAACGTCAAATTCCTGGGCTCAAGCAATCTTCTGCCTCAGCCTCCCAAGTAGCTGGACTACAGGTGTGCACCACCACACCCGACTACTTTTTTCTATTTTTCATATACATGGGGATCTCGATATTGTTCAGGACTCAGGCTGGTCTTGAACTCCTGAACTTAAGACATCCTCTTGTCTAGGCCTCCTAGAGTGCTAGGATTATAGGCATGAGCCACTGTGCCTGGCCTAAATATGACTATATACATTCAGACTAAAGACAAAAAGAACTATAAACAAATACTAAATTCCAGTGATCGGGTTTGTTTTCCACAGTGTTATGAGTTAGCAATATTGAAACTACTTAATGTGTGTTCTAGAACTGAGTAAAGTAAATATACTGTAAATAACGAGAGCTAGGTTTCTCACTGTCAAAGAAGAACAAGCATAACAAATATGGAAAGGTGGAAGGGTTAGAAACAACACTGTAGGGCCAGCTTAATGGTTCATGCCTGAATTTCCAGCACTTTGGGAGGCCAAGGTAGAAGGATCTCTTGAGACTAGGAGTTCAAGACCAGCCTGAGCAACACAGCGAGACTCCATCTCTACAAAAACTAGAAAAATAAGCTGGGTGTGGTGGCTTGTGCCCATAGTCATAGCTACTTAGGAGGTTGAGGCAGGAGGATTGCTTGAGCTCAGAAGTTTGAGGTCACAGTGAGCTATGACGATGCCACTGCACTCTAGTCTAGATAACAGAGCAAGATCCTGTCTCAAAAACAAACCAAAACAAAACAACAACAAAAAAAACATTGTGGAGTTGGACTGGAATGGATATTAGTATTAACTCATGGTTCGTATATATAAAGAGATATCAAAATACAGATGTGTTTATCACTCTGAGTGTATGTGTATGTATCCATATGGTGTGTTTATATAGACATATAAGCAAGTGGTGTATGCATATATGTTGTATATGTTTATATACATATACATGTTGTTTATTATATATGGAGAAAGAGACAAATATACACACACTTATACTTCCTAGCTCTCTCTGCTGCAAGAGCCTAGAAACAATGAGATCCCAGTAACACTGAGCACACCTAGGACCCAGATCTTGATTTCTAACACCATTCTCCACTAAAAGAAACCAGTGCTTCTTGAAGAGATAGCTGATTTCAGAGTTGGGGCAGGGAAAATACAAGATTGGTTTGGGACATCTTTTAATGCCATAATATAAGGCAGTTCTTGAAGAATAATAAGGACATTTAAATTTTTTTAAATACTCCACCAAAATACGTGAAATAAAAGGTATAAATGTATAAAAGATATATAAAACCTATATACTGAAATCTGGACAATACTGGTAAGAAAAACTGAAAAAGACCTAAACCTAAGGAGAACTATATTGACTGCATTCAGCTGTGTAAACCTCAATACCATTAAGATGTCAATGTTCCCCAAATTTATTTATAAATTCAACACAAACACAATCAAAATCCTAATAGGCTTTTTTTCTTTTTTTAAATTAACAAGCTGATTCTAAAATTTATAGGAAAACGTAAAGGACCTAGTATAGTCAAAACACCATTGAAGAAGAACAAAGTTGCAGGATTTATACTACCAAGATTTACTATAAAGGTACAGGAATCAAGACATTGCAGTATTAGCATAAAAATAAAAAAAGATGAATACAATAACATTCCAGAAATAGGCTTACACAATATGGTCAATTGGTTTTTGACAATGTGATAGCACAATTCAATGGGGAAAGAATAATCTTTTCCAAAAAATGGTGCTGAAAGAATCAGATAACCATAGGAAAATTTTAAAAAGAATCTTGACCCCTCCTGACATATATAAAAATTATCTCAAAATGTACCCCATACCTACAAGTAAAGAGCTTAAATAAACTATACAACTTCTAGAAGAAAACAAAAGATGAAATCTTAGTGGTTGGCAAACACTTCTTAAATACAACACAAAAAGTATGAACTATAAAGGTATCAACTGTTCTTCATTAAAATTTAAAATGTTTGCTCTTCAAAAGACACTGAAAAGATTACACTTATAATCTCAGCACTCTAAGAAGCTGAGGCAGGAGGATCACTTGAGCCCAGGAGTTCCAGAACAGGCTGGGCAGCATAGCAAGACCGTGTCTCTACCAAAAAAATAAAAAAATAAATAAAAATAAAGACTCGGTGGCGAGTGTGTGTAGTCCTAGCTACTTAAGAGGCTGAGGCAGGAGAATTCTTTGAGCCCAGGAATTTGAGGCTGTAGTGAGATCTGATTGTGCCAATGTATATTCTAGCCTAGATTACAGACTGAGACCCTATCTCTAAAAAAATAAACAAATAAAAATAAAATAAAAGACAAGTCAAAGACTGGAGTAAAACATAAATCTGACAAAAGATTTATATGTAGAATATATACTCTTATAATTTGATAATAATGTAAAGCCCCAATTAAAAATAGGCAAGAGATATGAATAGATACTTCACCAAAGAACATATGTGGATGGCAAATAAGCACATAAAAAGATGTTAACATTGTTAGCCATTAGAGAAATGCAAATTAAAACACAATGAGATATCACAACATACCCTACTTGAATGGCTAATAAGACTGACCATACCAAATGTTGGCAAGGATGTAGAGTAACTGGACACATTAATTACAAGGTATAAAACAGTAACTTTACAGAGTGACACCACTTGAAACAAGTGACCAAAGATATTGTCATGAAGGGGACAAGCAGATATCATGTGCCTCCTGACACAGGGCACTGAGGATGCAACATCATTTCCATGGTTCTCCTGACAAAAATGAGGGATCCCTCAGCTAACTGAAAGACATTCTGCAACATAAATGCCCTGAAAAATAAAATTAAGCCTAAAATCATGCCTATAATCTCTGCTACTCAGGAGGCTAAGTTGGCAGGATCACTTAAGGCCAGGAGTTTATGACCAGCCTGGGCAACAAAGCAAGACCCTGTCTCTAAAAAAAAAAAGGAAACAAAAGAAAATTTAAAAAAGAAAAAGAAAATTAACGAGGAAAAAAAAGCCCTGTACTTTTCAAAAAAAGTGAAAAATATGAAAAACAAAGACTAAGGAACTATTCTAGGTTAAAGGAAAGAAGCTTGACAAGTAAATGTAATGAATGACTTGGGGGTGTTATGGGATCTTAACAGTGCCTATGATAACTCTAATTTTCAAGTTAATGGCTTGCTCATTTAACTAGTGGTTTCTAAAGACATTAGCTACTGTCACCAATCTGAAATACGTTTCTCACACATCAAACTTGATAAATCAAGTTTTTGTTTACCTTAATTCCTGCTTTATGAATTTTTTTTGGTATTCAAATGAGGAAATATAACTGTCAATCAATTCAGCAGTCAAGTGATCATCAATAAACAGAATACAGAGAGTATGGATTACAGACTCTCAGATAATATTCTGGTGAATTATCAAGCACAATGTATGTCACAAGTTACCAAGACTGAATGAATATCTTTCCTGCTATCACCTATGATTCTATAAAATATCTCTTCAAATTAGCATTCATGATAGCAATAATTTTACCACTAGAGGCCAAATATTTTCAAACTTTTTCAAATAAGTTTATACTTTTTTGACATTGTTTCCCAATTTAGAAATGCCCACGTGCCTGCTGTGTGTTTGTTTAAGTGGCTCTGTATACTGTGAAGAAGTTGACATTGATACTGTACCACCCTTGCCAAAGGAATCAGCCTATCTTTATGCACGATTCAACAAAATTAAAAAGCTGACTGCCAAAGATTTTGCAGACATACGTAAGTTAAATAAGATATTAGTATGAACTCATGCTAGTATTTAACTCATATAAACACAAGTTTCCACATCGTTGTGGCCTACCACATCGAGGGTTGTCACTGTTGGAGCACAGTAAGTATCTACCAAACGTAACAAAAATCCATCAGTTTGTTGGTGAATTTCCTTTCCATTCAGATATATTCTGTGATTTTTATTAGTGACTTCAGTGTCTATGTTGACCACTTGTCTAATACATAGGCAACTACCTCTTCTCAACCCCAATACTTCAAGATCCTTTTACTTAAACAGTGAGCAGCACCAGTATTACTGGGATACTTGTCCAACAATGTTTTATTTTTTACCTTTACTATTAAAGCACAGAAACTGCTTTTTCTTACTTTAACTTATGGCTCTTAAGCCTGGCTGCATATTAAAAATATCTAGGGAAGCATTTTTAAAATACTGATACCAGGTCCTACTTCCCAGAGGTTCTAATTCAGGTCTTGGTTAAGGCCCAGCCAATACCATTAAAAACAAACAAACTTGTTGGATGATTCTAATATGGAAATAGTGTTGAGAACAGTGGCATTTAATTCCTTCCCAAGTCATTAGCAATCTTGGACTTCTCTCAAACCTTAGCCCAACTAGGGTATTGCCATGGGCACACCAGAATCCCCCATTTCTGTAGTACCAAACCCTGCTCCTGGATCACTAATTTCTTGTCAGTTTTCTAGACTCCCGTGTTCTCAAGTGTTTCTGAAGAAAATTACACAAAGAAATGCACACTGGCCCACTACACATTTATGAGATTAGCCATAACTGGATTCACGCTGCCAATGGTAGCTCTCAACTGTGGACTAAAACATAGTTGAGCCTCATTATTTGTGGATTCCGTATTTGTGAACTAACCTACTTGCTGAAATTTATTTGTAACCCAAAAATCAATACATGCAATGCTTTCACAGTCATTCATAGACATGCGCAGAGTGGGAAAAGTTTTGAGTTAATTGACATACATGTTCTCAGTTAAGGTGAAACAAGGTGACACTCTGTCTTCTGGTTTCGTCTCTCATACTGTAAATAAGTGCCCTGTTCACAGTCTATTTAATGCCACATCTTTCACATTTTTGTGCTTTTTGCTTATGATTTCATTGTTTAAAATGACTCCAAACACAGTACTGAAGTGCTGTCTAATATTCTGAAGGGCAAGAAGGGTGTTACATGCCTTACAGAAAAAAACACGATATATAAGCTTCGTTCAGGCATGAGTTAACAGCACAATGTAATGAATCAACAATATATATATATTAAATAAGCTATCTTTAAACATAAACACATAAAACAAGGTTATATACTAATTGGTTGATGAAAATGTGTCATCAGAGGCTCGCAGGAACCTAACCCTGTATTTCCCCTAGGAATAATGGTTCACTATAAACTAATTTAGTGTCTATGGTGATTTTATAGAACATGACTACCGTAAATGAGAAGCAACTGTATTTACTAATCATCCCAGACAAAAGTTATACACACATACACACCCACACTGAATTTTTCAATTTCTCAGTATGTATCACTCTAACAAATCAGGGAACTTTTTTATCTTTGTTGTTAAGCATTAAGGCATAGAGAGATTAAGATTAAGACAACAAACCCACAATTACAATGCCACATGCCAGCAAAAAATCCAAAATACGGGATTCCATTCAACCAAATGTAATGACTGTTTTCTATGATTTGCCACAAGCATTTCTTTCCAACTGCCTGAGCATCCTAAGGAACTCAGAGAAGGATGGAACTTTAAGATCCCTTCCAAACCTGAGATTCTAGGACTTCAGTTAGAAAGGGTACCAGTGTCAAGCATAAAGAGATGCTTAGTGTTCAATCAACAAAATTTCACCGAGCTACTAATTGTAGACACCCTACTAGGCAATAAAATTAAAAGATGTTTGAGTGATCTGTTAAACAAATGCTTTTCTTCAGTTCACACAATGAGAATTTAACTTCATATTTTTTGTATATTTTTCCCTCAAGCTAACTTAAGAAGACTTGATTTTACGGGAAATCTAATAGAAGACATAGAAGATGGTACTTTTTCAAAACTTATTTTGTTAGAAGAACTTTCACTTGCTGAAAATCAACTACTAAAACTTCCAGTTCTTCCTCCCAAGCTCACTTTATTTAATGCAAAACATAACAAAATCAAGAGCAGAGGAATCAAAGCAAATGCATTCAAAGTAAGTATTTTGTAGTAAAACTAAACATAGTATTGGTGATAATATGATAGATAAAAGATTAACTGTGGTCTAGAACTCTGTTTTGATTACATTTTAAACTGTTTTGATTTAATAAAAAATAATTTACATAATAAATTAACACCCTAGCTCATTCAGCCTAGTTTATCCCTATGTCTCACTCAAAATACATAATCTTTATCTTGTTTCATGAGATTATATTGTTTCCCATTTTTTCACCTGTTCATGCAGCAAACATTTATTTAGACAGAGTTGGCCCCCTCATGGCATTTATAGTCTACAAAAACTCAATATGAGACTTTCTCCGTGATTTTTTCCCCCTTACAATATCAGCAATTTACAAAGACCAGAAAAAGTTCCAAAAGTAAATACTGAATTTGACTTCTAATATTTAAAAATATTGGACTGTAAAATTCTATGGGGAGACTTTCCTTTGAATTCCATGATGGTACCTAACACAAGATTCTACACATGAGAATTAAATAAATTTTTAATTTAGAAATTCAAGAAAATATTGCACAGGAAAACAGGAAAATGTTTACTTTGATTTATGTAGCCAGGTTATCTCAAAATGCATGGTTTACAGAAGTAACCATCTGAGCCCAGAATTTCCATAGCTCTGAGATACCATTCCTAGTCCTGGAAGGTAACCCTGGATAAAAGGATGAGATGATCATGCCACTGCTGGCAATAGACATAACCTTATTCAAAAGGCAAGATTTGTTGCTTCTAAAGATAACTCCTAATAGAGGGTCCTAAAACTACCAAAAATTCATTATCATAAAGTTTATGATAATCCCACAAATGTATGATCTGTCCACAAATGTATAGTCTGTTAGAAAATGTAAAAATATTCCATTTTTCTTTCCTTTTCTTTTTGTTTACATTTAAGGTATCTTTTTTCAGCTTTAAGGAATGTTTTAAAGTTACATCAGAGTTCCTCTGATGTTTCTGCTAAGGGATTCAGAGATTAAGGGACTTTTAGGGTACTTTCTAAAAGCATACTCACTTCTTTGAAAATACTAATTTGAGTTGGTCTTTGAATAACTGACATGTTAAGATGTTAAGGACTTAGATGATCAACATTTCACAAAAAGAATGTTTGAATATTTTGGGTTTTACATAAGTATTACATAAGGGATTCATGACAAGTTGGTATAAAAATGATAAACTTGGCTACTTTGTAGTTTTGCTTAATGGTACTGGTAAAATTGGGTTACTCTAACCCATGTAAAATGTAAATTAGGCCCACTGGGAAGATACGAACTGGGTGCCCATGTGGTGTAAAGGATTAGGACAGGCATGGTGACTCATGCCTGTAATCCCAGGGCTTTGGGAGGCTGACGCGGGAGGATCATTTGAGGCCAGAAGTTC
Organism: Lepilemur ruficaudatus; assembly: GCA_963574885.1. NCBI lineage: Eukaryota > Metazoa > Chordata > Mammalia > Primates > Lepilemuridae > Lepilemur > Lepilemur ruficaudatus. The sequence goes on from CAUYRT010045797.1 coordinate 17,721, forward strand.
AAGACCAGCCTAGGCAATATAGCGAGACCCCATCTCTACAAAAAATTTAAAAAATCGATCAGGTATGGTGGCATATACCTGTAGTTCTAGCTACTTAGTAAGCTATAATTATGCCACTGTATCCTAGTGTGGGTGAGAGAGCAAAACTCTGTCTCTAAAAAAATAAAAAACAAAATGAAACTTATATAAAAATTATTTTAAAAATTTAAAAAGGATGTATATCAAAGGTAAGGTAAAAGGGTAACGTCAGGTGAGGTGCAGTAGCTAACGCCTGTAACCCTAGCACTTTGGGAGGCTGAAGTGGGAGGATCACTTGAGGTCATGGGTTCAAGACCAGTCTGGGCAACATAGAGAGACCCCCCCCAGTCTCTACAAAAAATAATCATAAAAAAAATTAGTGGGGCATGGTAGCATGTGCCTGTAATCCTAACTACTCAGAAGGCTGAGGTGGGAGGATCTCTTGAGCACAGAAGTTCGGAGTTACAGTGACCTATGATGGTGCCACTCCACTCCAGCCTGGGCAACAGAGTGAGACTCTGTTTCTAAGAGGGAAAAAAAAAGAGTAATGTCAAGGGAAACTATGTCCTGAAGTCATAGTATATAATCATATACAATAATAGGTTACTGATCATTAAGAGTAATCCAACACAAAGCCCTTAGGAAAAAAACTGTATCAAGCTGAGGGTTTAATAAATTGCTTCAGGAAACATCTTGCTAGGCACACACACCTCTTAGGAGCAACTACTTTGCATCACCTTCCTAGAAATTGGCGGGGCTGAGATGGGAAGCTTCAGAGGTACAGGAGAGATTAGGGTAGCACCATGGTCCAAATTGAATCCCATGGAGAGAGTGACTGCATTAGCTGCTCCCAAGACTAATTCAAAGGGCCCCAGATGTTGGTATCAGGGCTAGGTATTCAGAGATGACATGAATGTAAAGGACCACACACACACACACACACACACACACACACACACAAACACACAGACTGCTTGAATCCTGTGAAGGAATGCACACACCTCGATAACAATCAAGCAAAATTTTTGTTACAGAAATTGAACAACCTCTCCTTCCTCTACTTGGACCACAATGCCCTGGAATCTGTGCCTCCTAATTTACCAGAAAGTCTACGTGTAATTCATCTTCAGGTATGATGGTTCCTTTCACAGTATCTGACTTTAATTTCCTATTGGTCAAATCTTATGACTCATTGGAAACCTCACTTATTCACATGCGAATTTTGGTTAGATCACTACAGTGGTGTGATAGCTAAATGCTTATTAAAAGCATTAATATTTAGCCAAATGAACTCTCCTGCCCAGAAGCCCAGGTTCTGTCCAGAGCAGCATGAGTGAACCAGAACTGTAGGTGTGAAGTCTGCTCTTGAGTCAGATTTGACTCCAGGTGTACACTTGGCATCTCCTAGTTAAAGTGACACATGCATTTGAAGTGAGGAGACACTAAAACCCCCAATTTCTGTTTCTTTCTCCAAAGAGTGGTAAATATTAGCTTTTGGAGACTTTCAGCTGGCTTTACAGCACATGAAGTAATGCAAAGGTGAAGAGGGAATGAAAATAAATGAAAATTGGTCTCAGCATCACAAGAATTCCTATTTGTTTGTTTTACTCCTTGGACTATTTAAGGACACAGTTCCCATTCTGAGTTAACAGTCTAGAATAGGATACTTTCTCCAGCTAGTATAATCCTATTTATATTCAGAACTTTGTGTTATTACTAATTATGGATATTACTCTAAGTAACAGCAAGCAGTCTGTTTTTCCAAAATAATACTGTAAATTTATAAAAGGAGGCTCAGCTTGCACAAGGATACACAGTATATATGATATTAAAAATCACTTTTTAGATAAAATATTCTGCAGGATCCTATCACAAAGCATATGAAAGGTTGATTTCAGATTCTTGAAAAAATTTTTTCCTCTTATTTTTCAGTTTAACAGCATAACTTCAATTACAGATGATACATTCTGCAAGGCTAATGATACCAGTTACATTCGGGACCGCATTGAAGAGATACGCTTGGAGGGCAATCCAATCAGCCTGGGAAAGCATCCAAACAGTTTTATTTGCTTAAAAAGATTGCCAATAGGGTCATACATTTAACTTCTATCAATACAACATATAAACTAAAATGTACACACACTTATAATCTCTCAACAATGTCTAAAGGAATATAAGTATTGGTTTAATATTAACTTTGTATCTCATTAAGAAGGAATTTGATGTTTTAAGGATGTTCAAAAATCTTACATATAAGTAAAAAGACTGAATCTCTGTGTTCAAAGTAATTGAAAATATGTAAACAGCATTACAAAATCCTTCTAGTTTATATTTCACTACCATTTAAAAGGCATGTTTTTATGTAAGTACCCAAATTTGAGAGGCATTATTCCTATGACTAATGATGTAAGAGGGTAAGTCCAAGAAACTTTCAACTGTTTGTTTTTCCTGGCCTTTACTGTATTCCAAAAGCATTTAAGGCAGATGTCCCAAAAATTTTGAAAAGCTAAATATTTCCAGTGATCTCCCATTTTTCTTTTATGATTCATACATTATTCCTTTTGAAGTAGGAACTTTGTTTTCTTCCTATTAAGGCAGCTATTTTATTATATTTTAACTTAGCCTGAGAAATAGGGTAATAGTCTCATACCTAAGTAAAATTTTCCAAATAAAGTAGAATTTTACTCTCTAATAAAGAGCTAATATAGAAATGTCCAAAGTTATTTTGCTTTGTGGTCACACAGCTAATGTCTTCAGTAAAATTGTAAAACATATTCTTTTATCTAAATATTAACATTCTAAGTCTACCATAAAACATCCTTAAAAAGTCAAGCAGGGCGGGGTGTGGTGGCTCAGGCCTGTAATCCTAGCACTCTGGGAGGCCGAGGCAGGAGGATTGCTCAAGGTCAGGAGGTGGAAACCAGCCTGAGCAAGAGCGAGATCCTGTCTCTACTAAAAATAGAAAGAAATGAATTGGCCAATTAAAAATATATAGAAAAAAAATTAGCTGGGCATGGTGGCAAATGCCTGTAGTCCCAGCTGCTTGGGAGGCTGAGGCAGAAGGATTGCTTGAGCCCAGGAGTTTGAGGTTGCTGTGAGCTA